>JAPYZR010003077.1:0-23079 GCA_030522945.1 Trichopria nigra
ACTTTCCCGGTTTTTCTTCACCACTTTTCTCCATTTTCCGACTTTTCCTCGCGCGCCGCGGACTACGAACCTTCCTCGCCGGCAGCTCAAGCGAGAATGAAAATTAATATTTATACATCTAATAACAGATTTATTTCCATTTTTGTTTATTTTTTTTTTTCATTATATATACACTGAAAACAAAATTTCTATATTCAAGTAAATATTTATTTAGTAAATATAGTTAGTAAATATATTTACTTGAATTAAGAATATGTTTCCTTCTTTTTAGTAAATCTTACTTAATTCAAGAAAATCTTTTCTTAATTCAAATAAATATTTACTTGAAAATGACAAATTTTTGTTCAATGTAGTTTATTTCTGAAGAGGGTCCCCACAATAGGACCTAAAAGTCAATTTATTTATTTTGGTAAAAAGACTGTATTTAATTTCAATATTATATAAAAAAATAAACTTTCAACAATCGAAACATGAAAAATTTTATACTAAAATATGTTTATGTGCTTTTAATTCGTGTACATAATTTAACAGTATTGGGCCCAATAAAGTTATATAGAGCTTTCAATAAGTGAAAAACAGCATTGCTCGGTGAGTAGTTCTTCAGTTATACTTAAAATCTCTATATATATGCTTTCACGTCAATGACTGCGTCGAAGATTTAGTTTTCATACGAATTAAAAGTACATAATATAAACTTATCTGTATTTTCCACTTCAACGTATACTCGAAACCTGTTAACACACTGTCTGTCGTTTTTGTTTTTCATTATCTGCGGAGCACATGACGTAAATGCATAATTGAAGTTAGAGCAAAGTTAAAACGTACATAACAGCTGAAATGCAATATGATTACGTGGTTCATGGAAACTGCACGTTGTCTACGGCTTATGCAACCACGAGTTCGTTGCTCCAGCCAAACAAAGCCATCATCCACTATAATGCAGGATGAAATAACTTCGAATTAAGATGGTTGGGGACCTAATCGATTATAACATTTATATCTATAATGTACGTTATATTAATTAATATACAACGTTATTAATTATGGCAACGTATAGTACGCACACTCTTTTCATGCAGATTTCATTATCGTTATTATATCAACAAGATGTGCTAACTCGTTAAGCATTAATCAATTGAATTCTTTCTTTTGTTTCCAGGTCACTTTATCAACAAATCGTTATTTAAACAAAAATTTTATTTTCGAATTAATGTATATGATTAATTGGTATATATGACGAATCTTTACCGCCCTTACCCCAATCTGTTTACCTCGGCAATACACAACGTATGAGAATAAGAAAAATATACGAACATCCGATGACGTTTTCACTGTCTCTCCGATTCTGACGTAATTTTGAAGTTGCCTTGCCAGGATGATCTTAAAAAGAAAGATTAAAATTTTACAACGCGAATCACTACACTTCGTCAATCGCCGACTGTCACCATTTTTTTTTTGCACGTCTCTGTATAGTATCGGTCGCGCTATAAAAATTCTCGCAGAGACGTTATACGAGGGAATAAATTACTTCCGCGTGTTGGTAGATATAAAATAGAAAAATGTCGGATGTTTAGTTCTCGGCACGCATGAGGTGACGTACCGGACACGTATACCGGGTGCAACGTACCTGAACGAGTGACACGGTAACAACAGGCGCGCGACGTACAAAAGACGTCGCGCTTTCGTCTGTCTTTCTCTCTATATACACACATATATATGTATATACTGCACGCGAATCACCGACCGGACGATTGTTCATTCGATTTTACCCCAAGTTACTTTCTCGTATTCATATAACTTTATAACGACAAGAAGTGATAAAATCGAAAAGGTGAATTTACAATTCGGAAAGAGTGGCAAGTCACTCTTGCCAGAGTGAAATGTCGCTGCAAGTTCACTCGAAGCGTTCGTTCACTCTTCCACAAGTGTAACGTGTGCCTTTAACATGATCAATATCTGAATTATCCCTATATACGAATTCTAAAAAAAAAAGTATTTCATTTCAACCAGGGTATGTCTATCATTTATATCAACTATAGGACATATTCCGTAGTAATTTAAGTGAAAGTATTCCGACAAAGTATTTGAAAAATAACATTTTCTTTGTGCCCCATTTGAAGCGTCTTTACTGTGTCGTCATGGAAGGAGAGAGAAAAAGAAAAATTGCAAAATGATAGTCTGTGTTCGTCCGCGTGTGGAGAGGAAGAGAAAGAATTATAGAGAGAAAGAGTAAAGAGATGAGAGATAAAAATCCAATCATTTCGACCGGTTTTGCATCGCGCCGTCGAGGATAATGGAATAGCGCGTCACTTTTTGCGCGGGGCACGGAATATCTCCTTGGCGTTAATACCTGGCGTGCTCTTTGCCGTATCCTCTTCAGGGAGGCACTCGGTACTTGCGCCCAGGTGCGTGCTCGCAGCTGGTAGCTAAAGGGGTACGCCGGGGTCCCATTATTCAATCGCTCGTGGGGCCAACGTTTTTTCGGTAGCCGATCCCGAGAATCGCTCCTCCTTCGTATTTGCCGAAATGAGGAACCCTGAGGCCTCCATTTTCTACTTTTTTTCCTTCGATATGAATTTTGAACTATACATTTTTTAAATGTTTCCCCAACAATTTTTCTGGCCTCTATGTTAAAAGTAATGGGAATCCAGAAAAATGGCCATAAACTGGTCTTATTTTCCACTAGGGGTTTCACTAAAGTGCTTTTTCTTTCTCCTGTTGATGGTTAATTAATGATTGCAAGGTTAATCATCCTTATGGAAAGACGGGAAAAAGGGATTGCTAAATACTACTCTATAATGATCATTTGCAAAAACAAAACATAATATTACCTTAAGGATCATTAGGGCATTAACAGCCCTGTTCGCTGTTCCGTGCTGCCGAGGTAGTTTAGCTGTAGCAAGGACCGGAAGTAATTTCTCCCGTGGTACAGTATGAATGTTATATCAATGCACGTGATGGAGGAGGGGAAAACTTCATCGATCATTCAGAAATTACGAGGTTTCCGAGGGAAGGAATCTAAATGTACGTCAAGAATCAGAAAATGCGATGAGCCTACAGGTTATTAGTGCAAATTGCCCGAGGGAGTATTCACAACTAATCTTATGTGAAGTGTAAAAGCAATGTTTATATATTATATAACATTGCCAAAATGGAACAATAAACAATGACGAACAATGATATTTGCTTAGCTTATGTCAAGTAAATTTCCTCGCGCCATTTCCCACTAGAACGAGTTGAACAGCAAAAGGGTATGGGAATGGTTCCATTGATGGAATGAATCAACCCACGTGGCCAACTTGAGAAAAAGAGTTGGCTGGATGTTCTGCAATTTCCTAATGAGAATTTTAATCCCGAACATTAGTTGCAATTTTTATTGAACCTTGTTATAACGGAAGGACTTCTTGACGACCATAGGTGTACTTAAAAAGAAAAGAATAACAATCTCAAGTGAATTGAGAAACGAGAAGCTAGTATGTGATGAAAATATAAACAACTAATGTAAACACATGAAATGCAGTTCAAATATATCACAAAACTAAAGTCAATACCAACAATGTGACGACACAGAAAATTCAGATCAACAAATCACGGTTGAATGTTTATTTAAGTTTCAGATTCAGTGTTTCTGGTATTCCAAATGTGAAGTCTTCCTTTTATTTATAAAACGATATCGAAAATCTCGAGGTTTTGTAAACCCTTTTAGCAACTAAACTACATGCAACCTAGAACCAATGGAATTGTAGAACCGACAATTATATGCATCTCAAATGGAGATGGATCGAGCAAACGCGAAAGGACGATATCCCGACGAGCTCCAGGCTGAAACTCTTAAGTAACAGGAGACGTAGGCGTCTCAAAACGTCACGGAGGCGGAACGTAGTGAAGGACATTCAGCATACAGAAATATCATGGAAATGCGAAGTCAATGGCGAGGAAGCGATGACGACGGCGAAATTTTGCACAGGAGGAGTTCAAAGACCTAATGTGGAAGAGTTTTTCCTTAGCAACGACCGAAACACCGAGCTGTTCACCCGACCGCTAATGACTGATTGATGAACTATAATCTAATGGCTAAACTCAATTGCACTATATTATTCTACTAGTTGTTCAAGACTGGATAATGGGGAATACGAATGAAGCATGTGACTCCCTCCCATTTCCAGTGTGGTCATAGTCACTCTATGATGCCATCACCCTTGTTGGACCACCTATTTCTAGTCTTCTTGGTACTAACTGAAACGATGACTTTGTAACCCATTAAATGTCTTGATGGTGAGTTCCATTTTTAACATTTAATACGGATGGATCATTATAATATGGATAGATAAGCTATTCCTACCAAGGTCGAAAATCCCACTAATGTGGCATCAGTGGCCGATGGATGTGGGCCGGACTCTACAGGTCTTACGCAGCTTGACATGACTGATTGCGTTTAATCCTCACATTTTCAATGTCCTTCAAAAACGTCTGTTGGTTTACAATTCACATATTATTAGTAAGTTAGTCTGTTATTAGGCACAGACAAGTCCACACGCAGTTAGCACTGGACGGCAACGATTCGTCCAATTTTCATCCATGGATGAATAGATCCATGGACTAACAACATACGTCCAGTTTTTGTCAATCGAAAAGTCTATACATTTAAGATTACGTCCATCGTATATCCATTATGTCACATCCATTACACAATGGATGCCCGATGGAAGTCCTCGCTAGTGACAACTGAATATACAACGACGTTAATTGGACATCCAATAGACCTACTGTAAATCTGGTCTAATCGTATAATTGGATCGTCCAATGGACGTACTTGTGACTATTTGGGTATAGGAAGAGCGCAAAATAGGTACCGTAGTAGAAAATCATACATTTGACTTTGAAACGACAAAAATGTGACAATTGCCAATTAGTAACCGAGGCTTATTCGGAGTGTTAATGAGCGCTTAGTAAAGGAGCAGTCATTTCGTACACCAGTCGAGTCTGGATATTTTCGCCAATAACGCAGCTGGAAATAGCATTGGCTCGCAGTTTGAAGCACGTCGTCGTTGCTATGGCTAGCATCGGCATCAGCTCGTCGCGGGCCTGCACGCCGCTCGGTATGCCACATGCTTATATACCGCGCCGGTCGGCAAGTCTCGTCCATCAGCGCCGCGGCCGCCAGTCTGCGGCTATGCGGGGACACACGATGACTTTTAAACGGACTTACGCAATCTTTCCGATTTAGTTTACTTTCGTCCGAGTCGATGCCACGCACGTACCGTGACCGTGACACTGAACCAGCCTCACGAACTTTCACGCTGCATGTGCTTCTCCGCGCCTCGCCGCGTCCGCATCGTGTCGGTCGGCCAGCACCGCGGTCACGGAGAGACGATGCTATATAGCGTGTACAGTGGACAAAAGAGGCCTGAAACGCGAAAGCGATTGCAGGTGACGGGCATCCCCGACGATGCGCATCGTGTCGACTCTGCGATTCGAAACCAATTGCGAATGCCGCTATATTGAAACCGACTTATTACAATGGGAATGGAAAAGTTATTGCTTTCTTGGATTTGTCATTTTATTGATTCTAACGTCGAGATATAGGTCCTGGTTATGATCTGGTATCCCATCCATCACTCCATTGTGGTAATTTTGAAAATTTCCTATTATTATTACATTTTTATTCCAGTTCATTTGATTCGGATGAATTCAATCCTTCTTGTTGTTTAATTGAAATATGGGGGGTCCTATAACTGTATTATGATTATTTGGATGCAAGAAGACTAGAAATGGGAGGAGTTCGAAAGCATCCAAGACTCGGTAGATCGATTTTTGTTTTCTGCGCACATCTCGCACGTTAACGCGGGTTAAGGACCAGCTGTAATTCCACCAATCCAAAGTCACAATTGGTGTGGTCAGAAACCTACCGCACACTAAATTCCTAATTTACCACCGCTTTCGCCCATAGGGCTATAATAACTCGCCATACCCTCGCTACCCTTGTTAGACCTCCCAACTCTAGTCTTTTTTTAATTTTAATCTCAAACAAAATTAACTGGATTAATTCAAAAATTGAAACTGGATTTGAAAAGATATGAATTAGTCGAATATGGATGAGATCTAATTCGAAATCAATGTTTTTAACCAGAATCCTGCCAGCATTGACTGTGTCATTCGATTCAAAGGACTCTTCCATTCAGCTACGATTTTTTTGTACAACCAGCATCAATCTCTTTTTGGCGTAATTTCGTCAACCGTATTAGGAACGAGGCCACGATCACCATTCAAACGAAAATGAAGGAACTTTGCCCACTCATCATTCCTCCAATTCGAATTCAAAAAGATCATGGGAGGATTCCGAGCCGAAGCCAGCAAAACCATCAGTTAGATATGTCGAGATATCGATCTTATTAGCTACTTCGAGAGATTTTTCTTATGAATTTCAATCCTGCAGAAAAGGCCATAACAAGATACGACGAGTGGTACACTGTCGCAATGTCCTGTCTATTCAGAAATCGCATTGATGCCATGTGTCCTTTCGCATCTTTCAATGTGTACGTGAACTTTTAACTTTTCGGGTTCGGTAATCCTAAAGCAAACAATGCGAACATCGTTGCTTACATGTGTGTAAAATGTTTTTATAATCCATGAAAATATTATAAACGAGAAGTTTGATCAATATTGAAGTCATCCGGAGTACACGGATGGTCTATAGCAATTAGAAGATGGAGAAACATAATAAAATTTCATACAACATAAAATTGATGTGAATTGTACTCACAAATTTAGGCTGGGATCTTTCTTCGCCGTTTATGTATCACTGTAAAAAAAGGGGCAATGGAACCAGAAACAACGACTGTTTAAATAAGAGAGGTTCTACGTTATTGATTTAGTATAAATTTGCGAAGTTCCAAATTTGGGAGGTTCTAATGTACGCGCCCCTTGAATTTCGCAAATTCTAAATTTAATTAAACTTGGTTATTTATCAATTGTGCCGTTCAATAAACCGAATATTTGTGATTTTCGACTTGCAGAGGACATGATATTAAACAGGTTACAATTCTACTCGTTTATGTTTGTCTTGAAATAACCATATTGTATTATAGTTTAAACATATTTTTGGAAGACGTGGCATTTTAAGAAAATTGCATTTTCTTCGGCATCTATATAGTTTTTCATATGATTTATTGAAAACTGGACAGTCGTAAAATTTTAGGCTTGTTTCTAGTACTTTTTACTAATATATTTGGAATTCGGCTTAATTCATTTTATTCCGATTTAGAAGTTTCATCCAAATCTAATGAATTTCAGACACTATTATAACATTTATTGAATTCGTCATTTTGAATATTCAAATTTTGGCATCAGACTCATGATCCCCGATCTCAAAAATCTCGAAATACCAAATTTCATTCAGATCAAACAAATTAAATTTATTATGCAGGGAAGCTTTTTGTTATAACGATATAGTACCGAGTTCATGTTTTAGAACCGTTGACTAAAAATGATGTTAATTATGAGAGTAGTTTTATATATTTTATATATATATATATATATATATATATATATATAATAATAATAATAATAATAATATAATGCCTATAATATATACGTATATATATTGCGCATGAATATTGTTACTTAAAAGTAGGGTAATTAATTAAAAAAAAAAAAAAAAAACTATAATAAAATAAATGTTGCTCGTTCGTATTTAAGTATCTATGTATATTAAAAGAAAAATCGCAACATAACCTCAACCGGCCAAACCTAACCTATATACGCGAGTCCCCACAATTAGACTGAATCCTCACAAGTATGACTTGGAATACATATAGGCATTATACATGGAATTGCAGTAAAAAACTTTTTTGAAAATAATTCCAAAAAACAGTGAATAAATAAAATACATAAATTACAAGAATCAAGTTTAATTCTTTTACGGTTTACCCTTCTACTTGTGATAACATTTCAATTTTTGTGTTATTTAATTAATAAAATGATCTAATGGATACACGGCGAATCAAAAAGTACGATCACATAAGGCAGTTTATCAATAATTTCGAAAGAAAATAGACAACAAGAATTATTTTGTTCAACGCACACTACATCACATAAAATGAGATATACAGGAAACACAGAGATAGTGAAAGAGAAAGAGATAAAGAAAAAGAGAGAAAGAGGGGTTCGAGTGAAATGTCAGGGAAGCATGCGTCGCTCCGTTCTTTGCAAACCTTTACTTTGGAGCAAAGGACAAAGAAAATGAAAGAAACAACGACGTATAAGAAAAGAAACGTCGAAGAAACCAGGCTAAGAAACAGAGAAATGCGACTTGCCTATAAGAATCGACCGAATAATCGACGGAACATGATTAATCGATGAATAATGACATTCCACAATCGATCTACTTTTATTAATGTCATTCCTCTTGTTCAATCCAAATCATCTTTTTATTATATGTGTATTTTTCATTGACGATACTGTTGGAAAGTGACAAATGTTTGGTTTCACCAATAAAAATGATAGATTTTCATTTTTATTAATAACAAAAAAAAAAAAAAACATCTCCGGATTGAAGTAGTTTTCACAAAACCAATTACTTGTCTGGGGATACTCTATCACTAACGAGAGGCATTGATTTCTTGTGTTGGAGAATGTATGATTAAAAATTGTCTGCATCACTTTAAAAATGTTTCGAAACTGATTGGATAATACTTTTTTGATGTTATAAAAATGTCGATTACCTTTTTTTTTCATCAATCGTCTCTTTACTAGTTCATTGAAATAATTAAGTAAATTTTGATAATTCTTCATGAACTTGAAAAATTACGATCGATATCGTCGAGAATCAATTGTGAAGACACTCATTTCTTCATCAATGAAATTAACTTTCACACATCGAAATGGTCCTTGGAATCAATTCACATTTTTTAGGTTATGTTTAATGGTATATCCACTAATAAAATATTTTTTAGGTCATACAATACACTGGTTTACCATATACAATACTGGTAAACCAGTATTCTGCGATGCCGGTATTTTGACCATCAAAGTTATTTTAAGACCTGTCTTCAGTGTGATCGATTTTTAGTACTTGCGAATGCATTGTTACAATTTTAGGGTATTGAGATGAAGTATTATTTTTCTAGAAATTCACTTTAACTCGTGCTAAAACTTATAATAAAAAACACAATACTTGATGATGTTAGATCGTACTAAATTAGTTGCTCGCTAATGTATTCCCAACAAACGAAACGGCATTCGAAAAAAATTCAACACATCAATTCTTTTAATTCTTCTTTACCTTTTTTTTTTCAATCCGAGTTCAGAAAATCTGAGTCAAGAAAAGAAAGTGAGCAGAAAGATTTATACGAAAACGTTGAATACTTTTGACATTCACACATCATATATACATATAAAGATTGAAATACGCGTATTCCGATTTTATTATAAATAAAATATTCAAATAAATCAACTAGAATTATACTGACGTCATCTAAAAAATAGAGATTGTGCTGAATCCGCACGATCATGGCAAAACATTCTCATCTCGATTGCGGCATTAAACATTTGATAAGATGATGGAAAAGCCTGAAAACAGTTCAGTCAAAATGCAAAACAGCAGTAAAACACTTTTAAAAATCCCGATAAACGATGAAAGACGCGTGGCAAAAAGAAACATGCATTTTCACTTCGTTCGCATCCAGTCATTCGTCTACAACGCGTGAAATAAGGCAGAACTGAAAAAAGTCACTTTGGCAAATAATGGTGACCGACTGCAGCACGTGGAAAAACGCGCGCGTATATACCGATTCCGGCGGGATAAATAGTGAAAGTGAAATAAGAACGATAAGGGGCACGCGACACAAAGGCGATCCAGATAAGACGTTGGAATAAAAGAAGAAAAAAAAAAAAAAAGAAAAAAAAGTAGCGAGAGCCGCCGCGCAGGAACGCGGGAGCAAGATTATGAACGCGTAAGAGTCAGTCGAGTTACGAGATCGATGATTTAGCGATTGATCATTTTTGCCATGGCGTTAATTGCCAAGCGGCTCGGCAACGAAACGCCCCGTTTATACGAGGTTGCCGCCTAGGTTGAACATTCTGCAATGACGATAACGACCAGCCAATTTACAGCGAGCGCGCATGCGCATACGGGGTGCGAGTGGCCAGTTATTACACGGGCAACGATGTTACGGTGATTAGGCATGAATTTATACATGAAACTTATATATATATATGTATGTGTGTGATATATCTATATATACATATAGTGCAGATCCATGTCTATATTATTTGCTTATATATATATAGGCACTTACGTGCTAACTGGTCTTGATTAGTTCACAAATAATTCCTTATGAGCCCGTTCGACCATTCCTTGTTGGATCGCTAATATATTTCCTTTATTCGACTCTTACGTCCATTATCGTTCTTTCCCACTCGTTTTCACGACTTTTCTGCTTCTGATGCCGAACCATTAATGAGTCAAAGGACTGTTCGATGGATTTTTTTATTTCATTTCCATTGATATAAATTCTTGTCCAATTCACCAAGAATTATTTACTAATAATTATTTATGAAATTTTCTGGAATTCAATTTATCTATAAGAAATTTATCATGTTGAAAATCGGTCAAAATATCAACATTTGGTTGAATAATCATTATGAATTTCCATATATATATATATATATGAATAGGAAACGTATATAGAAAGGAAGCTCAGAAAGGAGACGAATGTAAATCGCCCCAGAAAGTTGTACGTTCTCCGGTATAATTGGCTCCATCTTTTACGCGAATGATTTCCCTAACTTTCTTATTATACCCTCAAAGAACCGCCGCAAACAGCCAACTTTTTCCACTCGAAAACGTTGTGACTCGTAAATAAAATCGCATTGGAAAGAATATCGATATGATAGCAAAAGCGTGTATACGTGAAATAGAAAACGCGAGTGCCACTTTACCAACTTATTTTCCAACTCCGAGAGAAGATGACGCTTGTAAACTTTCCGCGACGATCTCCTTATACCATACAGGTATATATATATATATACCTATATATATACCTATATATATATCGACAGAATGTCGCGCGTCCCAAGGGATATAACTCGCAAAAAGTGCAGCAAAAATTGTCATGCCTGCTACGTACGTGTTCAAAAAATTGCCAGTCGATGATTCGCGCATTACTGTATTAAAAATAAAAACATTGGAGAAATCTTAATATATATATATACAGTTGGATTGATTATAAATATTGGTGCTTAATTGTTGTTTAATATTTATCTGCAATTATTTTTGTTCCAGATGATGATATATAAAAAAAAATACATAATAAACCAATGTTTTAGGAGCAAACTACAATACGAATTAAAAACGGTTGCGAATTAGTACTTTGCACACTCATTTCTGGTTAATTCCCAAGATGGAATTATAACCAAGAATTATCAAGTAAAATTGAAAGGTCGAATTGTAGATATTTATAGGTTGAAATGTAACTATCAATATGATTATTTTTACATCATCTGGACGCAAAAGATAATTTTAACAATCATTTTTAACTCGTACAAGAAAATTTGGGACCACTGTAAAAAAAAGGTATAGCTATAGGATTACTTATACTAATAGCACAATGAATTTCCTGCTTTACGACTTGTAAAAGACAGTGGAAGCTTGTAAAAGACCACTTTGCGACCTTCTTAATAATTTATACTTTAATCGTTTTCAAAAAAAGATATCGTAAACGCACCAGAAAAAAAATTGTTATTTTCAAATAAATATTTACTCGAATTAAGAAAAGATTTTATTGAATTAAGTACGATTCACTAAAAAGAAGGAAACATTTTCTTAATTCAAGTAAATATATTTACTAAATAAATATTTACTTGAAAATAACAAATTTTTTTTCACTGCGCAAAAATTATTAATCATAAATTCATTGAAGCAGTGATTTTAACGTAATGCAAAATATTATTTACTAGAAAATATCACAGTAACAACGAAAAATTCTGTTACCACATCTCATAGACCAAAATTATGCAATAAATTATACAAAAGTTAAATAATTAATGTCTTCGGCTTAACATCTAAAAGCGGTAATTTGGTAAGTTTGAGAATTTCTTTTTTCCCCGAAGTCGGTTGAAGTAAAACTGTTTCACGCAGGAGCTGTACGGTTCTTTTAATGATACAAAGTATTATAGCCCTTCCTTTCTTCGTATATATACATATATATAGGTAGAGGAAGGATACGATTAATTCGCATCACCGCTAATCAGACACGTGTTCATTTTATTCACCCTACTTGGGGTTGTGGAGTCGACTTTTTAAGATCGGATTAATTCACTCTTCCTTATTTATAATTTTTCAGGCGATGATAATTTACATATTCATGTGTTAATAACAAAAGTAAAAACAATATGTAATAAATACAATGTAATATTCACTGTTATTTGACAATAGTCGCTAAAAAAAGTAAAAACAAAATAAAGATTATAAGTTTGCAGAGTGTAACTTTTGCATTTTAAAAATTACCAACGAAACATAATGAAATTGGCAATTTGAAGCATGCTTTGTCCATTCTTCGATGGATTAAATTGTCATTTAAGTCATATAACTCTTTGGGTACCGCCACCTTAGTATGGTTATACCACCACAAAACGCTGGACAAACTATGGAAAAGTTATTCTGGAACTTTCATTTCTTGTAACTTCTTACAAGATTTGGATTATTGAATTCGAATTCCTGCAAACGCAACAACGGTAACATTTATATCTAACAAATATTTCTTACATAAATGTTACATTAATGTTGCGTAATTGCCACATTGTGATTCATTTCTGGACTTTATTTGTACTACTTTGTACTTTTAGTCGTAAATCGTGTATCGAATTTGGTGGATTATTCAACATTAGTGATATTGTTGTAAATAAGATTCGATTTTAAAACCATACTTAAAATAATTTTCTGATCTACTTTATAAGAATTAATAAAAATTCATCAAAAAGAAATTAGGACGTTTTCTTAATAAGTCGATCCGAAATAATGAGAAAAGAAATTTGCTGACAATAAAGTTTCGGCTGCAGAATGCGTGTACTACTTCTTCAGTTTATCGCGTCTAAAAATCCTGCATATATATTTGAAGAAGCGAGTTATGATGTGACACAATTTGTAATTTACAGAATTAAAAAGTTTATCGCGATATGGAGGGTTCCCGCTGAACATTTTGTCACAGAGAAAGTCTCAGTAACATTGCGGAAACCGTAAATCTCATACCTCACAGAAACATTTCAAATGTAACATTTTAAATCTAAAATCGTCCTTTTTAATCTTACAAATTCGAAAAAGAAAAGGAAATTCTAGCTTATGACTTAAAAATGAAATTTACATTGCTGTAAAATAGACGATAAATTATAAAAATAATATTTTTATTATTTTTTCTCATTTAAAAAAAATTAAAGTTGGGATGTTAGAATTGAATATTACATTTGAAATGTATTTGCGGTTGATGGACATTTACGATTTCTGCAACGTTATACTAACACTTCTTTGCGACCAAATGTTTCGAGTAAAAAAGTACTTTTGCACAACTTTCGAGTGTGAGAAAAGTGGCATTTATCAACGGAATGTGGCATTTATCAACGGAATGTGGCAGAAAGTATTTCTATATATGAGATGAAACTTCCTTTTCCGAATGACAAGAGTTCTGTATATTTGCTTTAATAACCGGACTCTACATCTGTACCAATCGTAACTTATATATTAATATTACGAATTGTCGATAAAAAAAAACAGCGTAACTCTCCCCTAGTAGAAAATGCGTCCAGTTTTTGGCTATTTTCTGTCCAGTCCATGTTATAGGTATAGGAAAACTGGGCAATGTAACAGAAAACTGGACAGATTTCTACTGGGTCCATTTTGTAACTTTTATATTGTGTAAATTACAGATTTATAGACTGTTGTTGGGACAGAGTAGCGTTTAATGCATAAATTATTCGGTCGCTTTAAAGAAAAGAATACCCTAGTAGAAAATAATACCAGTTTATGGCCATTTTTTCTGGACTCCATTACTTTTAACATAGAGGCCAGAAAAATTGGGCAGAAACTGGTATCATTTTCTACTAGGGTACGCGTACGCACAAATAGTATTACTTCAATCTCATTATTATATATATTTTAAAAATAGTTTGCTACCATCAAGAGTCTATAATAACCAGTGTCACATGGCGACAATGGACGTTACGATCATGGATCCGTCATTTAACGGACAAAAACCAGGGGAGCCGCAGGAAGTGGAGCAGGAGACGCATGATTGTTCATATCTTTAAAATCGTATACGAGTATAGTTTCTTTCTTCTTCCGCCAATTACTTATTCGCTTACATGTTTGGTGGAGATAAGATTCTTATATGATATAACGTGTGTATCATCCTTATACGTAAACTTTTTTTTTTAAATGGTTTTTTAATAATGAAACATTGAATTGCATTATATACCATTCTTTCATAATGTAATATGTCATCACGTTATATTAACATTGAAAAATGTTATTAAATGTTATCAAATTATATTCTTTAAATTCTGAGAAGATTTTAGTTCAGTTTGATTATTACATTTGTTAATCAAAAATAGTCACTGAAATGTCATATATATATATATTAAAATTTAAATATTATTTTTATAATTTATCGTCTATTTTACAACAATGTCAATTTCATTTTTAAGTCATAAGCTAGAATTTCCTTTTCTTTTTCGCATTTGTAAGATTAAAAAGGACGATTTTAGATTTAAAATGTTACATTTGAAATGTTTCTGTGAGGTACGAGATTTACGGTTTCCCCAATGTTACTGAGACTTCTCTGTGACAAAACGTTAATCGGGAACCCTCCATGTCGCGATAACCTTTTCAATTCTGTAAATTACAAATTGTGTCACTCGCTTCTTCAAATATATGAAGTCGGAAGATTTTCTGTTGTAATGGTGAATGTTGTACAAAAATCAATCGACAAAAATGTTTCCCCGGGAAAAAATGGATTAGATATAATTATATCTGGATCATATATGTTCCAGATATAACGATATATAATTATATATGGATTTTGACCTGATATAATTATATATGGTCATATATAATTATATCTGAATCCATTTTTTCCCGGGTGGTCCTTGATTTTTTTATAAATCTGTTATATCTTTTATAAGAACTTATTTTTTCTCGAAATTTTTAGAAAAATATTTGATTATTCTTACAATCCGCATATAGAAGATTTATGGTTTATTTACAAAAGCAAAAAAAAAGAAAAATACCATTGTAGTTTTTAAAAACTTTCATAATTTTTTATAATTTCGTAAGAAATCAACAAAAATTGAGAAAATTTTAAAAAACAAAGCAAGGAAACCGTTTATAAAAAATTGTAATTTTCTTATATTAATATTGTGAATATTAAACTTATTATGCCACTGCAAATACATATTCCAATTTATGAAACCATGCAGTTGCAAAGAATTAATATAGATAAATAGAATATTTTGAAAATTATGAAAAACAAAACATTCAGATTACGCGAAAAATTTATCGACCTGATAACAAGTGAGATAAAAGAGACTCTTTATTAATTAAACTTTTGTAATTTTCAGAAGATTAATAACAATTGTTAATATATAGAAAAAAGTTGAATGTCAAGAACAAATTAATCAGATAATATTCTATATATATATAATAGTTATATATGTGTGTATATCGTCTATATTTCTTGAATTTTTTTCATTTCGTGAAATTTTAATATATATATATATATATACTGTATCTATCTATACTGTATTTCAATATGTCCATTCAATTCAAATTATGTTATATTGCGTTTGCTTGAAATTGCACTTCGAATGCGTACGTAAAAATTGTAACATACCCGAGATATATATATATATACATATATATTGGACGATCCACGTTAACCAGATTAGTGCTACAACCAAAATATGGAGCAATCGAAAAAGTTGAACAAGGGCTTATGTTTAAGCTTAACGCATATACTTTGAAATGCCGGGAGCGACATTGCAAAATCTAATATGGCGGCTCCAATATGGCGCCTACACAAACTTTTAATTTGTATGAAAAAAATTTAAAAACGTACATAAAATTAAAATTTAGACCATGTTTATAGTGCTTTTTATGTATTCTATTGTTTTATAGAACTTTGCCATTCCATCTCCCAATAGAAGAAGAGAAGGATATGAAAAATGTATAGGTTTCTCTTTTCTTATACTGCCTTCTACCTGCTTTTTCAGGTTAGAAAAAAATTAAGCCGTGATAGGTAAATTCTAAATTCAATTTTTTCGGTTGCTCCACTATTTTGGTCGTAGCACTGATCCATGTACGAAATAAAATTTTATATAACAACAACTTAGATAAATTTATGGTGGGTTACATCCCTCAATCTTTTCATATATACGTATTATTCGCATTATTAGACATCAATGTTGGCATTGATACTATATTCATCAACGGTCATTGCTGATTCAATAATGAACCTTATCCCTCAGCAACGAACCAATCGTATTCGATCAGAATATCGGGTGTATCCAAAAATCATGAAGTATCCGAATGAGAAAGGCTTTGAGTGCAAATAATCGAATAAACGACTCAATCTAACGAATGATCTTTTTATAATAATTGTATCGAGCTCAACATGAGCCTGTACGAAAAGGGTGCATTGAAACAACATTGTTCGACACACGCAACGTCCTACTCTCGGCCGTTTGCATTTCCGTTAAGAAGCCAACCGCACGCCGAGTTTTGTCTTCATACTACGTTGAATAAGTTATCATAATAAGAAGCAAGACAGAAAGTACCGGGTATATATATGCAACGCGCAAGCTATACGTATATAGAGTCGATGTAAACAGCAAACTAATGATGAATATCATTATGGTTATGTCGACGGGCCGGCGAGACGCATCGGCCGAGTCAGTGTAATACCGCTCACTATATATAAATACTATTATCATATGCCCGACAAATAGATTAAAATTATATATATATATATATATATACTGAAACAAAATTTGTTATTCTCAAGTAAATATTTACTTGAATTAAGAAAAGTTTTTCTTGAATTAAGTAAGATTTACTAAAAAGAAGGAAACATTTTCTTAATTCAAGTAAATATTTGCTTGAAAATAAAAAATTTTTTTTCAGTATATTAATTAAATTAGAGACCAATCCTAAATCCTAAATTACTGCTCAAATAATGTTTTAACGTTATATAACCTTGTGGATTAAATATTACCTAAAATTAATATCACTGATAAAATAATGTTTAAATATTGTTGCAATGTTCCGGTCTTCTGGATTCAGTATTGCGTATGTATCGCAAGTATCGCTGAAGAAGTTAAACAGTCCCACGACAGCTTACAATTATGAATAGTATCGTAATATATAGTCTTACTACTCTCTAATACCGTTCAAATAGACAACAGGTATTTGACGAAAGTATCGTTGGTATCGTACATAACTCTTGATATCGAACCCCGAATGTTGGATGTATCGCGAAAGTGACAATAGTGTTCAAATATCAATAGTCATCAATAATGAAATTTCCTCGTCCATTGTTCAAAAGTGACGACAAAATGACATTCCTCAACAACTTAAAAAAATATTAACTGAAATTGAACTCAATTATCAAAAGTCTACTGGAATCTTATACGAATTATTCGCATAATTGCATTCATTAAACATTTTTATGAAATGCTTAAAACAAATTGGAAAAAAAAAACAATGAATATAAATGAAAAGTGCCCACCTTGCTTGATGACAATTCCAGCTGGCACCTGGACGACTGGCAAGGATCCGTTGTTAGCAGGATTGACCGATGCTGGATGACTTCCGGGGGTGCCGGGGGGTGGGGAGTCGCTGGCACTGCCCACCGAGCCCGGGTCGCTAAATCCTTGAGTACTGTTGTCTTCCGGTCCGTCGAAGAAACTTAAATTGAACTCGCTACCGGCGTCGAAGGAAACTTCCGGCGTGAGCGTATCCGGCGCTGGTGCGCTACCCAATCCCGCCGTAAGGGACTGATCGATCTTAAAAACGTCCATTGTATCCCGATCCTGTCGAACGCACAGTCACCGTTCGCGATGACCACCCGCAACTTTTACCCTCCTTAGGTCTCTTTTCCCTGATGGTCACTTTCACCAATCAATGTGGGTTTTTCACTCGTCCCATACACATAAAAACGCACACAGATAAAAAAAAAGGGAAAAGAACGGCCAATCGCGTTTTCAACCGTTTAACAATGGCGCGAGGGGCGCGTGAAGCCGACTCGAGATTATCGAGGCTATCCGCGCTGTCATCTTGCGGGACGATCTGATTGGGCGCGAGGAGGGAAATTTCAACCCATTATTTTGCCCCCCTATAATAGTCCAGGCTTTGCTCGTTCGGCCACTTTTTTATTATTCTCTCGCGGGTAACCGTCTTCTCGGTTTTGCCTGTGTGTGTGTGAGATGAGCCCTGATGGAGCTTTTCGTTCCTTATTTTGCTGCGCGCACAGACCGTTTTATTTTTTCTTCCTAGTGACGTCGACGGTGAGGCATTCCGACGCAGCGATTTTCGCAGTTTCCCTCCGGTGCCTTATCGCGCGATCCATCGCTGAAATGAGACAATCAAACGAAAAAGGGGAATAAGATAGGGACAAAATAACCGAGGACAGGTGAGCGATCGAGCGGTGAGAAAAATAATTGCCTAATCGTCGGCCGTGACTTGTTAGCAACTGAAAAGTAAATGATACACTGAAAATAAAAATTGATGCTTATAATTATAATTGGCGAATTTAAATAAGGGCGACAACTGCAGAATTGCGAAAATGAGTCCTATATCTAAAATATTCCTCGAAAATTGTTTACTTTTTTTTTTACTTTGCTCGTGTATTTCCTTTTTTTTTATTTGTTATAATTTTGTTACTTTTCTTTTATGTTTTTTACTTTGCTGTTGCACATTGTTTTTTGTTTCATTTAATTTATCTTTTTTTTTTGTTAATTCCATTTTCAATAATCTATCCCCCCCAAATAATTTCTTTATTTGGTTCGCACACTCTTTTTCTTTAACTTTGATTTTATCGTGTACCAACTACTAAATTTCGTTCGTATGTCAAAAGCATGTCAAAATTCTGAATGTTGTAAACAATGTTTATTTTTCGTTAAAATTAGTCATTTCTTTTTTTTTTTTTTTTTTTGACGTATTTATACTATTTCAATTTAACAAACTTCACAGTTTAAGGTGGTTGCTACTCGATTAAGGAAATCAAAAAAATCTCTCTAAATTTCTTGGATTGAAACTTCACTCTTAACGAGTCGGAATTGACCCACTTTTCAAAATAGCGAATCTTCGGTCTTTAAAATTGAGGTAGTCTTATAATAAATGTGACTTTTCACTCTTTAAAAGAGATGTTTTACATTTTCTGGAGTGAAATTTTATTCTATTTTGGAGTGAATCAAAGAATTTACACACTAAAAACAGTGAAAATTAACACTAAAAAATTTAAAGATGATAAAAAAAGTATAGAAATAATGATATATATAACTATTATAAGAAAATTTAGAAATTATTTTATCAATGTTATTCCGATTCGTAAAATCAAAGTGAACTAACGTGTCAGTTCAATGTAAAATGGACATTTGAGATATCATGGAGACTTGTGAAGGAACATATTGTCTTGAATAAAAAAGTAAAATTCATGGAAAATAGGTTCAAAAAACATGGAGTGATCTCTGGAAAATTCTTGGAGTGACATTTCACTCTACAAAGAGTGATAATTGAGCCACGTCTCTTTTGCATGAATGAATTTTCACCCCAGACAGTGTGAAATATATCGCTCTTAAAGAGTGAAAATTCATTCTTTTGAAGAATAGCTAAATTTTTACTCTTTAAGAGGGAAATGTCACTCCATGAAATTTAAAGTGATGTTGCTGATGATCGAAACGTCGGAGTCCAAAGTAAATTATACAGATGAGAGACTATCTGTCTAACAGAAATACTTTTTGATGATTGTCATTGTACTCGAATGTTTCGGAGCATCAATTCTTATTTGCTTCTGAATACTCTAAATTTATTGGAATTAATTTCTACTCTAAAAAGAGTGCATTTTCACTCGTTTATAATTGCATTACACTCTTTTTGGGGTTAAAATTTCACTCCATAAAATTTAGAGACTTTGTCACATTATGAAATTTAATCAACGAAGTTCCGTTTTCTCTGTAATAGGGGAAAATTTTGAACAGTTATAGACTGGAAACTCTAGGTAAATTCCTCTTATAAATTATCATATATATATTCTTTATTTAAAGCTTAGAAAATATCTGTAGCATAAGCATTACTGTAACAACCACCTTAAAGTAAAAAGAAAACGAAAACTGTAAGTTTCCTTTGAAAATCTGTAATCAGTAGACTTGGAAATAACTGTGACTGGAAATAACTATACGTAACTGCACGAGTAATTTCTAGTAAGTTTAACAGGAAACGTATAAAATATTATATTCTGGTTTGATACTACCAAAACTTTTTTAATAATAAATATTTTCAATTTCAAAACATGAATTCATAAAGGACCATATCAATAAATATCGAAGTACAATGAGAAACCTAGAAGACATTATTATTCTTCAAACGGTTATTGTCAATTCTCCTATTTGGCTAGAAAACAAAAATGTCATCAATGTTAAGTATTGAAATATACGTGAAAAAAAATCAATATTACATTTCTTATGCAAAATATGACAAAATTTTACATAAAATTAACCCAAAAAGACTAGTTTCTTATCACTCATGCAAAAATCACATGGAACCGTTTCTTGCAAAATGATCCGGATTATGAAAAAGAAAAACATCAAACTCAGAAATATTACAGTTTCAAATAGGAAAATTCGCCTTTATCGCACATTTCAGATTAAATCTGCGCTACTTGATAATGCAACGTTTCCCTTTTACATTTTGTCCTCGTCGCTGTATTCTTCTATTCTTAGCATTTATTTTGTTGTTTCATTTGCTTCATTACCTTCTCTCTTACGCTTTAGTAGCTTCTTTCGCTTTATTCAATTCATTATTTATTTCCATTTCGTTCACTTCGTTTATTCCACTGTCAATAATTTCTTTCGATTTTATTCCATCCTTATCATTTTCTTTATGTCTGATTTTATTCTTTCTAATATTAATATTTCATTCGCTTCTTATTGATTTTTGATATTCTTTATAATTCTTAGTTTTCAACCCAAGATTTTTCTTGGCAGTAGTCTTAACATTCATTAAGAAGATTATCCGGAAAGTAATTACATCCAAATGACTGAAGGTCGTTGTCTCTGTTTGGAGTATGATTTATATCTTATTCATTGACTTAGAGATAACAAAAGGTTTCGGAACTCGGAGAGAAAATTTCTTTGGTAATTCTACCATGGCAGTTGGAATATTAAGGATAAACTTTCATTACGGGAAGAATCTTACTTTTACTGCAAAATAATTTACTCTAAAGAAATGGAACATTTACCATACATATATCATATATACACTGAAAAAAATTTGTTATTTTCAAGTAATTATTTACTTGAATAGTAGCAAGTAAATATTTACTTGAATTAAGAAAAGATTTTCTTGAATTAAATAAGATTTACTAAAAAGAAGGAAACATTTTCTTAATTCAAGTAAATATTTACTTTAATTCAAGTAAATATTTACTTGAAAGTAAAAAATTTTGTTTTCAGTGTATATAGTAAAAATTCACTAAAGTACAGTTAATCTCACCATAAATTTGATAATTTTCTCTCGAACCAATCTGCTCTCAAAATAGGATAAATAAATAAAAATACTAAGAATAATATTAAAAGTTATAATTCAATTCAAATTCAATTTATACAATCTTCCTTGCAGTAATCCAATTACAGCAATCGTTGGCAAATACTCGAAACGAAAGAAAAAAACATCATCGAAAAATAATGATTTTGAAGTATAATTACTTTCGATTATAAATATATACATTTTTTAAATAGTTTATTATCAATAATTTTAAGAGAAGATGACAAGATAGAGTTGAGAAGAATACTTCTTAAAATGGCGAGTTTAGAAAATGTTTGGAAAACTACACACTCCTTCAAATCGCGAATGTACTTTCTCTACGCAGTGAGAACAATAAGGAAGAGTACACATAATCGTACTTGACGTAATTCTCTTCATCTGATTCATAAGTTTCTGCTTCTTTAATCAGGCAAAGATCTAACGACAAATTGTCTTTCAAATCTATTTTTCTTTCTTAATTAAGTCAATTCTCAATTCTTTTTCCTGTGGCTCTTATATATACGGCTCATTCCATTCCATTTCCATCACCACATTCTAATTTACTAGATTCATGTCAGTTCCTCTCCTTTCGTTGACTTCATTAATTGTTAGTTCATTTCTCTTCGTCAAGTTTACACTTCTTAATTCAATCAGACATTTCATTCACTTTGCTTTCGTTGCCTTCTTATTTTGAGAAACGTAGTGTTCCATTTTCATTTCCTTTGTTTTATTTATATAAGGAAATTGCATTTAATCTTTGTTTTGCCTCCTTCTTTTTTCCTCTGTTTTATTCAATTTAGTCTCACTTAGATTATTGCTTTTATTTTCTTCTTGTTCGTTCAATTCAATTTTTTCATTCTTTTGTTTTTGAACTTTTTGTCTTATTACTCATCATACGGTTTATCATTAGGTATATGCATTTACTTTATTTCAACAATTCTTATATTAGTTTCTTTGCTTTTTATTTTATTTTCTTATTTAATCTACATTCATTTACAAATTTGTTTTAAAATTGTTTTTGTGAATTTCTAATGTAGAATTTTACGAGTATATTCTTTTTTAATTCATTAACCCCATTAAGTCCTGAATGTCGTCAAATCTCTACGAATTTTCATCCAGTTTTTTTGTACGCTACCTATGCCAAAGAAAAATTAGATACATGATATCCGATGTAAAATTTCGTGCTCTTTCACAATATGACCTCAGAATTTGTCTAAAACCAATGCTTAAAAAGTTATAAGTAATTTATTGCAAAAAATGCCATTTTTTCGACTAAGAAAATTTTTAGATCT
>JAPYZR010003078.1:0-25929 GCA_030522945.1 Trichopria nigra
TTTATAGTGATATTTTACTCGTGTTCCAGTGAAAACATTTCAGAGTAAATCTTACTCTATAGAGTAACTTTTACTCCAGAAAACGTTCACTGGAAAACATAAAATACCACCCGAGAACTTACAGCACCCCAGAAAGAGGGCGTTCAAAGTGTTCATGTACACAGTCACACAACACTACTTCCGTAAGTTTGTATTAGTATTATGCACCAGTCTATACCTTCTATACGTGATCTGCACGATTATGTAGTATATATAGTTATAGCATTTTTTATCTTTTTCCAATGCCTGCACGCACGCAGTTCGAGCACCGTATTGACCGTGTTCGACCGGTTTGATTGTGTTTGATCATTGTGTTGCATATACACAATATATACGTGACAATAAATTGTGTACATATACATACTGTAAATTCATTCGCATTTGAGTGCTTACCCTGTGCGTGTACTATGTACAACCTGACAACTATGCATGCTATGCATACATAAAAGTGAAGAGACTGATTTTGCAGAAATAGTGCATATATTTAAGCAAGCATAATTGATTGAAAATAGGCATCCATATATATAATATGTATACTAGAGTTGACTAGAGTTCAACTGTTCCCTGTACCACTGTACCACCTACCACACGTGGTAGTCTTATTTTGTTTACCAACAGCATCCCATTCAACAATGTCAACTGTACCTGTCGAGAAAGCCGAAATGTATATAAATTTTCATTCATGCATTTAATA
Source organism: Trichopria nigra (assembly GCA_030522945.1). Taxonomy (NCBI): domain Eukaryota; kingdom Metazoa; phylum Arthropoda; class Insecta; order Hymenoptera; family Diapriidae; genus Trichopria; species Trichopria nigra. The sequence goes on from JAPYZR010003078.1 coordinate 734, forward strand.
TGTTTATATTTATAACAATGTATAAGGAACATATAATTGCAAATAGCATTGGAACTTATCTTTTATTCATTTTTATGAGGTTATGATGTAATACTTCACTCTGACACATTTTAATTTATTCTTGCCTTTATTTTATTTGTGATTTAAATAAACTATGTTGTTGGTTTTGGTAGGATGATTGTTTGGTTAACAATTTAGAAGTTAATGTTCCACCCACGTTGATATAGTCCATCTTCATCGTCATAGATTTTGGAATGACTGGTCTAAAATTTGTAATCGCTATATTCTGAAGAGATCTGTCAACATGTGGTAAACAAAGACTTAATTTCTAAATTGTCAACCACAATTTTATCTTAACGAAACCCACTATATAGTTCATTATAATATAGTGTTTTGAAATAAAAAATAGTACATGATTAATTAATAAAAAATTGTTCGTTATACGACTGTGATGATTTATAAAATATAAAGTTCAAAATACATGACGGTACATGATTAATTTCTTATATGTCAATAGAAATTCTGAAGCAGTGGAAAATTTAACTAACACTGTAGATGAAAAATTGAAGATAAAGGTTGAGGAAAAGCCAAAGCCTAAAGTAAAACCAGAAGAAAATGGCGACAAACCTAATGGACAAGCTATTACCGAAATTGGACACTGTTATTGGTATGACATTCTGAGATTCCTACTCATTATTGAATTAGATTATATTATTCTTTCTTTAATAATTTATAAATATATTCTGTTTTGCAGTGGAAAAGAAAGAAATCTCAATATTGCAGAACTTCTGTGCTTGAATTGTACAAGATGGTTTCACGAATCTTGTATTGGTTATCAGCTTGGACAAATGGTACCGTTCATGATGAATTATGTATTCATGTGCAAAAATTGTTCTCCAACTGGTTTAGAAAGTTTTAAGAAAAATCAAGCACGTGCGTAATTTTTGTTTCCTTTAAATTAATCCATGATATTGGTTGTATATCATATACATGATATCTAATGAAATGAAATATTTCAGCTTTTCCACAAATGTGTGTCACGGCAATTGCAAATATGTTGCAAACATGTCAAAAAGAAAATGACCCTCGAACTCTCTTTCACAAAGACAATGATATAATTCACTTTATAGAAAATCATTGGGAGAGTATGACAACAATGCCGCGCCGAGTTACTCAATCATGGCATGCAACGGTTTGTAATTATATTAGTTTTGTAATTTTTGTTGCATATTATAATGTATTGATATTTCTTAATATCGAATATGTATCATTTCTTAATTTGAATTTAGGTTCACAAAGCCCTTTTAAAAGATGTTGGAATTCTTTTTACTGTGGAAGAAAATGTTGATGGTCAGTTATTTGGACTCATGAGTCCTGATTTAATGTCAATTAAGCCAAATTATGAAGCTATGATTAAAGGTAATTTCAAAATACTGAAATAAAAGTATAGCATGCCAGTATTAGTTAAATATGTTCTGTCATCTGATATAGCCTTATTCAAACTAATTTTTTTAAGCGTGATTTCTTTTTAATATCAGTTTCACTTAAGATTGTCACACGATATTGAAATGTGCATAATTCTTATCTTATCGTTATTTCACACTTCCAATGTATCAATTTGCATTCTTCATCACTCTATTAGTAAGTTATTAAATCACCATTGCCACTGATTTTCTTTATATATGTTCTTAGCGCTTTGCCTTTTTTTTTGGTGTTTTTAAGATCTTGGATTATAATTGGTGTAGAACTGTGCTTAATAATATCACAATTTAAATATAGTGCATTATCCATAGTGCAGCATGCATAATTTAATAAATATTTTATATTGGTTATCATATAATTGATTATTGTATAAAAAATTTAGTGCCACTTACCGGAGGTCTTCGTGGTCGAAATGCCAAACGTAAATTTCCTGGTGACGGAGCTGGAACTGGACCTGGTAAAAAAGGAAGAGGTTCCGATATGACCACACCAAAACTCCCAGCACATGGATATCCTTTAGAACATCCTTTTAATAAAGATGGTTATAGATATATTTTAGCTGAACCTGATCCACACGCACCTTTTCGACAAGTAAGTTCTATAAGCTATAACTTTTGAAAGCATCTCATTTGGAAATGTTTTAATAATTTATTTTGTAATTTATATCGATAAATTATGCTATTTCAGTTTATTGTTTACCATACTCAATTAATTCTTACTTTGTATTTATAGGAATTCGATGAGAGTAGTGATTGGGCAGGAAAACCAATTCCGGGTTGGCTTTATAGATCACTCACTCCAAGCACAGTCTTGCTGGCTTTGCACGATCGAGCTCCACAACTGAAAGTGGCAGAAGATAGAATAGCAGTTACCGGTGAAAAGGGTTATTGTATGATTCGTGCTACACATTGTAAGTTTTAATATCATATATTCGTTTTATGTGCAAAGCAAGTTTAATTTTTTATATTTTCTCTATTTTTCTAATTTGTAGGTGTAAGTCGTGGAATGTGGTATTGGGAAGCAACTATTGAAGAAATGCCAGAAGGTTCAGCCACAAGGCTTGGATGGGGACAAGAGTATGCTAATTTGCAAGCACCTCTGGGCTATGACAAATTCGGATATTCTTGGCGTTCAAGGTATTTATGATAAAAAATTATTTAAAATTAACTATCGCGAAAATTTAAAGGAAAGACATCACAATTTGTAATTGCAGAACATTTTAAAAAAGGTTTCATTTTCTTCCTTTAATTAATATTATTAAAAATAAATTTGAGGCATTTGGCATTTTATAAACTTTGCAATTCATTTCTTGATGGATAAACTGATACATGGCGTAAGAATATCTTATGTATCAGCTAATAAGCTAATAATACATAATAATGTATATAATGAGTACTGAAATATGGTCGGTTAACAAAGATATTACAAATTGACGTTTCGGCTAATATGATAGCCCTCTTCAAAATTATTTATTAAATATTTCGTTGAATATGTAAATAACATTTTTTGATTATTTAATGTTTTTTTTTTTTTTTTAGAAAAGGTACTCGTTTTCATGAAAGTCGGGGAAAGCATTACAGCAACGGATATGGAGAAGGCGATGTTTTAGGATTTCTCATAGTTTTGCCCGATGAACATAATGCATTTCATATTCCAAATACATATAAAGATCGAGTAAGTATCGAGTAGTCTAGTACAATGAGGTTTATAGATTTTAAACTTTACTTAAAATGCATTGGTCAAATAAATTATCCATGTGATCGATAACATCAATCACAAAATAGGTCAAAAAATTAAATATTCTATGTTTTCATGAAATTTATGAATTTGGAGTTAAAAACTTATTGAAAATTATGAAACAATAATTTCTGAAAATAAAGGATAATTGAAAATTGATGTTATAACTTCTGCAGCCATTGGTAAAATTCAAAAGCCATCTGTATTATGAAGAAAAAGATCAAGTCCCTGAAGCTTTGAAAGCTTTAAAACCTACATCAGGAAGTAAAATTATATTTTACAAAAATGGAGTTTCACAAGGTGATGCTTTCATTGACATTTATGGAGGGGCATATTTCCCAACTGTCTCAATTTACAAAAGTGCTACCGTTTCTGTCAACTTCGGACCGAATTTTAAGTTCCCACCTACTGGAATCCCATTTAGAGGAGTAAGTTTCATGCTTGCTCGTATTAAAAATGGATCATAATTAATATATTTTATTTGATATCCAATTTATTTTACAGATGTATGACAAGGCAGAAGAGGCAATTGCCGATCAATCGATGGCTGATATGCTTTACTTTACAGAGAACGAAGGAAAATTAAGACTGGATACTTTTACGTTATGACATTAGTAACATTTTTTTGTTTCATTCTCTTTTTGTTGCATAATAGATACCTCTTTTAAAACAAAATTAAAAATTTTATTTTATTATATTTATTTTACAACAGCACTAAAAATTAGTCATTTTAATTCCAGTATTATACTTTTATTTCTGATTTCTTTTGATAATTCGTGAAAATTAGATAATCCATTGATTATTGAGGTTGTCATATCGCAATAAATGAATATATATATGTATATGAGGTAAAAAATGTATAGGAAACATCTGAGTTGTTATTTCTAAGAGTACCATTTTTAATAAAATCTTACACTTTGTACATAGTAGTGAAAAAATTTGTCTTTTGTCTAAGCGAATGTTTTTGTTGCTTGACATTTAATGATCTTCTATGATCGAATTGGAGCGTGATTTATTTCATTAAGGCTATTAATCACTTTCCAAAACCACCTAAACATGCAGGACTAGGTTTCCTCTCATAATCCAACCATTGGTTATTGGTTTTTGCCTAGAAAGAAACGTAATAAATTTCTGTAGAACTTATTTTGACTGTGGGTACTAAACTGTTTTTGAATAATACTTACTACAATACTAAGTGCATGAACGCCATTAATTAATTCATCTTGAAGTAAATTATTCACCATTCTGTGTCTCTGCACACAAAGAATTAATGTAAATCTAGGCTCAAATGATATAAAGGAGAATGATAATGAAGTAATAATGTATCTAGATACCTTTATAAGTGGTAGATCCTTAAATCTGTCCGATACAACAATAACTTTAAAATGAGTTTCTGAACCTTTAGGAACATTATGCATATATGATTCATTTAAAACTTCCAAGTGTGTCGGTTCCAAAGCCTCTGATAATTTTTTTCTAATTGAAGCTTGTATAGGCTTTTCATTAGCAACATCACACATCTTTCGCAATAAGTTTTGACTGTTGTTGTAACCTATAAAATGAATTGTTGTAAAAATAAATTTAAAACAGAAGTATTATGATCATTATGATATATGTATGAAACAAATATTGCGATTATGTATTATGACAACAATGATTATTGACAGATAAGATCTATATCACAAAAATGATCATTATTTAACCTACCGAATTTTCTAAAAGCTGATCTTAACATTTAACCTTCAAATTTCTCAATATTACGCAATGAAAATAAAATCAAGTATAATGACTAAAGTAATCCTAAATGTATTTACAGTGAAATGTTCGGAAAACACTGGTTTACCACAAAATGGTTATTTATCTCAAATTCCTCAAATTTAAAAACGTCACATCATCTAGCGGTGATTTTGGAACCTTGATGGAACTTCCACCATGATTGGACTATCCTATGCATACGTACATATATGCACGTGGTGCACATGTATGTGTGCGATGACACCGCCACCAGCGTGCATCATATAGATGGTACAACTCGCCGGTGATCGGCGAGGCCGACCGTGCGACCTATATGACCTACATTACTCATGCCCCTCACGCCTGCAACTGGCGGCGTAAAAGATAACTAACTTAAATGGGGATGAAAGCCAATAAAAACACATGTAAAAATGGAATATTTAGCGAAAATCAAAAATCAAATAATATCAGAAAAGTGTTCCCGATACGAAAATCCGTTCACATGGACCGAAATCTCCACCGATTCTAACCCAACAAATGAGAACGAATTATAACGAATTAAGAAATGGCGCAGTTTTTAATTCGTTTTCTGTCCCAAAACGAATTGAAATGACTATTTCCTTTTCGTTCTAATCCGGTTCAATACATTCGGAGTAGTATTTTTACCCAACTGAATTCGATGCATTTCGAAATAATGCGTTTCGATTACTTTTGTAGATAGATGACGTTAAACTTGGTGCAATCATAAATCTGAAATAATACGATTTAAATCGTACCATGCGGTAACTGATAGATTTGAAACGTAAAGAAACGAAATCATATTAAAGAACGTTTAGCGCCATCTGTTTGAGAAATAATTATGGAACGCATTATTTCGAATTACATCGAATTTATTTCAGTGAAATAACGTTCAGAATGCATCCAGTCGGATTAGAACGAAAGAAAATGATTATTTGAATTCGTTTTCTCTCCTACCCTGGTAAAAATGGAAGCGTATATACGGTACGCTTAAAAGTACAAATTCACGCTTATAGAATGCTTTGAGTACGCTTGAAATGCAAAAAGAAGCGTGAATTTGCACTTTTCCACTTTTGCCAGGGTAAAACTAACATTTTCTTAATTCGTTTCAATTCGTTTTCGTTTGCTGGTAAGTTATTTCAATTTTTTCTTTTATAATTTTATGATAATAATATAATTTTTTCGATTCAGAGTAAACTGGTTATTTTGAAAATCGCTATCACTCCCTCTAAAATCGAAACATGCATTTTTGATACAGATCGAACTGTGCGTAATCTTTAAATATTTTTTTTTAAGCTATATTATATAACTTTATGCACGCTTGAATGAAAATATATATTGTTCGCCCCACATATGTTCAAAAATGCCACAAATGTATTTCGAACGAACGTGCAACTTATATTGCTCCTATAATAGCAAAATTGACCCATATAATGGAAATATGCTTCACATATGCTGTTACTTCGGCATGTTTCTTCATCTTTTGTTATCTGGGCAAAAAGTAGTTTTAATATATTTGTTTAATATGATGTAAAATTATAAACGACGTTAATATTCCTTTAAATTTGAGCATTATATAGTATACATGTAGATCATTGTATATATAGTGAAATTCAACACATAACGTGCAGGCAATATTGAAATACGTTTTTATGTCTGGTTTATGTTTTTTATTCAAAATTATACATATTGTTTTCATTCAAAATTTGAATAATCAGTAATTTAACGACCCAGTATACGTTTGACTCCTTTTGTTCATCGACGCATATTCAGTACAATTTAAGTAAATAAAATAAGAAGAGTTTCGTAAATGTATACTTGTTTGACAAAACTCGATGGAGTGCATTTTTATGCTTTAGCAGGCGTAACGCGAGAGCGTTTGGCAAATGAATATATTCGCGTGCGCGTTATGGAGGAGCGAAACTGTTTTTGCAACAATCTCATTCTATATACAATATTAAACTTTGAAGAATATGTTTATATATATATTGATTTTAATACCACTAAATTAATGTCACATGTAGACATTGAAACATATACGCAACTTTAACGCTGGTTTATAGCTTGACCTATAATAACTATATTTTTCCTATCAGTTTTTATGCAATGATAGTCTGTAATGTATGGATATTATTTATCATATATGTATATTATGTCGATGAAGGCAATAACGGTTCGATTTATGTTCAAACGTAAGATGCAATAAATGATAAAATATATATATATATATATAAAACAGTCTGTAATGTATGGATATTATTTATCATACAGATTTTCATAATAATTTAGATATTAAGTGTTTTTAAAATATCTTGATTGTACAAATAAGTCAATGTTTTAATATTAAAAAACAGTCAGCAATTAAGTAAAATAAATATCTCAGTATACGCTTGCACGCATAGTGCATGAAAATCATTTATGAAAATTTAAAAATTTTATAAAAGTTGAAAGTTATTTAAGTCACTGTATTAAAATACCAACGAAAGAGAATTAACTGCATAATTTAAAAAATATAATAAATCGTTATAAATTTACAATAATACGAATAAAAATAACTCAAGTTGGGGAGAATGGATATTCCGACTGTTCATTTACTAGGGCATTGAAAAGCCTTTACGTCTTTAAAATTTGAAAGTAGAGCATCAAAACAAACGATTTTGAAATGTTTTTATTGTATTATGAAATATTTTCAAAAAGTTCTCAAAGTAACACAAATGTTTATTACTAATTAATTTCGAAACTTGGAAAATTAAAATATATGTTCCATAATATTCCACGAATACGTAATATAGTAGTATCGCGTGTAAATTGTTGTTATAAATTTATGTTTGTGATTCTAACACAAGTTTTTGATAAAATAGTAAACTTACATCCGAGAAAACAATTCTAATGAAAAGTGGTTAAAAAGTCTCATTATACAAGAACACCTTAAATGAATGGAGTGATAGTATATCTGCAAATAATGCTTTAAATTAGAAGGTCGTCAAATACATATAATGCTATAATTATTATAAACTCTTATCTCTACGAAATTCATCGAGAATTTTTTATTAATTCAAAACTATTTCAAGTTGGTCGTTACATCATTATCAAAAAGAAGAAAGAGGCTCTATTCAATTTCCAAGGCAACAATTTAATAGTCCATACATAGTTATTAATCGAATTATATTAAACAAGAAGTCATTTGTTTTTCATATATAAAATTATAATATCTCTTTTTGCCGAACATGAATTTACGAAGGTCTTCATAAAATATAAATAATATCATACAAGGCAACATAAACATTTGGTTGGTTTTCAAATTCAAGAAGTATTTAAAAATGTTTAAAAATTCAAAAAGTAGTTTACAACGATGGATTTGTCTACACTGAGGCTTTATGAAGACTATTTAATTTCATTACATTACATTGTAGTGAACAAATAAATAAGAAGATTTCTTATAGTGATATTACTTTACACGGAATTGTGAACCTTTGTTTTATTGATTTTCACAGAATATTTAAATAAATGTACTGCAGAAGTTATTTTTATGAATTTGAGGCAAATCTTTTTTATTAATTTTTTTTTTTTTTAGATATATTTGAGATTAAATTAAGTCCCATCTTATAACTATAAATACCAATTTCCACCTTCTACATTACATATATAAAATAATAAAATCAGAGGACAAATTGCAAAATTATATTTGGTTACAAAGTGGTCAATTTACCATATTGATTAATTTTTTAATTAGCCGCTTCACGAAACTCATTCCTGTCCCCGGCAAGTTCTAAAATTACATCCGAGAAGGTCATTTTTGTATGAAAAATAATGCTTGGCTGGATTGGACAGACATATGCCTAATTTACCCAGAAACATACCTGTATTACCCTAGAAATATACCTGAATTAGTCATATATGACTTTCTAGCTAGACATTTTTACCGTGACAGTCAATAGCGTGAAATAAACCCTTAAATCTTGCAGAATAATTAAAGTTTCATAAATTATTAACAAAATCTGATACGTTTAGAATAAATCTGGCGAACTACATATATAAGTACCTATATGTAGAACTTTCATAATATTATATTAGTACAAATTAACATTTACATTTAGGTACAGCATATTAGCATTATTTTTCTATCCAAGTTTGCTTTATTCATCATTTTGAATTTCTATACTTTTTTATTTCACATTCATAATTAGCGATTTAGAAAACATCTTTCGTAGAAGTCTGAAATGTATAGAACTAAGGTAACAAAAGTTTGAAAGAAACGTACTTGAGACACGAGTGTCGATTGTTTATTTACGTTCGATATATAAGTATTGCATGTTTATTTCAACAATTATCCAATTTACGCTATGAAACATTTTCAAAATCGCTATATTCAAAAAAATGTCGAGTTATTTTTTACATTTTCGAATTAACATTTTATTCCAAATTATCTCGTGATCAAAAGGTCGTATCAACATGACATTTTTTAATCGTGTAGTTTTATGCGCCTGAAGCAGTGATTGACATTAAGAAGAATACGAGAATAAGGAATAATAATGGATAAGGCCTGCGGCATTATAAGTGTTCTTATGTGGATTTCGACTTTTTAACAAGAGATCGCATCGGTTACCAATGAAGAAAGCACCTTTGTAGAATTTTTAGCGCGACATACAGGGCCCTGGTCAGAATCCCATTTAATGTAAGGGCTCTGAGTGTTGTCGGAATCCACTTTGATATTAATGGTGGTTCTTCTGGTAGATTCCGTAAATAAACAATTACAGACTTTTTGCAATAAGCAGAAATTAGATCCATTCAATCAAGAGACGATATAAAATGCTCGAGTTTTTAAGCAAATCTTTGATAATGGTGTATTACATAGCATTTTGAATACATATCGCCTTCAGCAATAGCACCGATTTCTTTACAGAATTTATTCGACTCGAATATGAATCTTTTTTCAGAGGGGTATACAGATTGAAACCTACTCGACCTAAGTATTGGAAATAAGACTTGGGATATTCAACTTGTCCTAAAATTTGAGAATTGTTCCCACTTGAGTCACTTAATTTACAACCATTGTCTGAAAAATTAATTATTTTACACTCACATTAGTTGTGGGTCAAAATAAAATGCAAACACACATATACTCTCTCTCTCTCTCTCTCTCCTCAGATAGCAAAACAGCAGGTATGTCCGCTTTTTTTCGACAACAGACCGGCAAATTGCTGAAATCGGCATATTTTCGGCAATTTTCCGGTGTGTTGTCGGTCTCTCTCTCTCTCTCTCTCTCCATCTTTTATTGACATACTTTTAATCATTTTCTTGACAAATGGTGAGAGACAATATCAACCTTACGAAAGATTTGCGGAAAGAAGCAGAAAGTCTTTTTTAGTAACAATAAAGCCATATTAGAGCAGTAGGCATTAAGACCTTAATTGTTAGATTAAATCGGTTCTATACATCAATGCGGAGTTGCCAGATAATCGGCGTATATATAGTAGGGTACGACACGCATCAACTTCTAAAGTTTCAAAAATGGCTTAAATTTTTGCGCTTTAAGAAGATAAAGTCGATTCTGCGATTAAATTCATAACTTGAATTCAAACAATTATTTTCAGTTTTGGACATGATAACCCAGCCAGCAAAAAAAGGAGTTCAGAATGATCTCTGAATGTGCTCTAAAAGAGGTCATATGCACTACTTTTTGAGGATTTTCTGAGAATGAGTTCATAAAGACTACATAATGATAAGAAAGTGACGCATCTGACCTCTTTTAGAATATATTCTGAGATCATTCTGAACTCCTGTTTATTTTGCTGGCTATAGGAACAAACAAAATCTAAGTAATTTGGATTTTTTTAACATAAACAATATTATAAGAAGAAACAATATTGTATAAAAATTGTTAACTCTGACGATTTACATTTGTACGGATGCTTAAAAATTGTGAAATAAAATAAAATTCATTCATTTCATGCAATGTTGAAGATGCATGTGCACGCAACAAGGGATTGACATTAACTACGGAGGGAAACGCGATCTGTAATTCCGATGAGAAAGGGAGAGAGATTATAAGAGTTCTAAATGGATTTCTACAGGGATGAAAAGAGATCGCCTCGATGGGTAAAATGGGCGGAGCTATACGAGACAGAGAAGCACTTATGGCGATCACGCTTTGCTGGACAGAGAAATTTCAAACTTTGGTGCCTGACTTTTCCTAATTAGACACAGCATATACTTACCTTATTACTGCATGTGGTAGCCATAACGATAATGAATTTATTTCCAAAAAAATTTGTTCGAAAAAGATATTTAGATTGCAGGGTCAACGGCACGTAGGTTTCTCGCTTTTTCACCTCCACTTCGACCTACTCGAAGCAAGCTCGAGAGCCCTTAAAATACGGTTCTGAAAACAACCGGAACTTATAAACGTACTTTAAAAATGTCCTAGATTTTTTTTTGAAAAATATTCTAAACTCAACCTGAGATTACAATTATTTTATGAAGAATTAGCTTTATAAACATCTACTTGAATAATGCCTATCCAACTATATAATGTTTATCGATTTGTGCGTACTCCGTTGTCAATTCAGCCTTTCATATTTTTACGCATTTTGTGTGTGTGCATCTCCGTTTGTACTGCACTAGACGAGATCATCCATTGAACGTTTCTGGAAAAATGTGAAAAGGGTTAAAGCAAATTGAATACAGGCAAATTCATTTGAAATACTTTATTCGACGTTGTTGTACTCGAATAGTGGAAAATATGAATGCAGAGCTGCGCCAGGTTTCCCTACCGATACAACTTGTATTTCGCATTATCAACGAGTGACTAGGTAATAAGAGCGCAGCGTTGAACTATCATCTATAACCGTTACAAAAAAGAAGGAAGAAAAGAAGATACATACGGTTCTTTTCCATTCCCTAGTAAAATCGTAAAGATATGTAGGCACATCGTTGGTATTTCGTCGTGACTTTTCGACAATAAAATTGACGTCGACGACCGGATCAGAACGATATACAATACAACAGTATAATGATATTTACACTAGATCGTGGACGGACCAACGATCGTTGCCGCTTTGTAGAACGGGTAGAATTCAGCTCAAAACCGACGTAATCGCACCATTGGAGAGCTGACCGAGTCGCGTCTAGTTACCTAAACGTTTGTCCATTATTATAGCTGCCGCAAGAATATCGATACAAAATTCGCACCGACCACACACTCGCGGTACAATCTTGATGAAAGATCCTTGGTGGTCTGTACCCTATACAATTTATCGAATAGAATTACAGCATTCCATCCAAGAGCGGGTCTGGTATCGGTGCTTCGTTAATAATACTATATATCTAGGCCGACGTGACACGTAGAAAAATAAGGTTCCAGAGCGATTTTCAGCATTTCTATCCATCTGGTATTCCGGATGTAACAATTTTTATCCCCGGATATTCATCGCTACCGAATCGAAAAGAAGCTCATCTTTCTCGCGACGGCAGTAAGTATCGTATTCGCAAACGTTCGCTGCATGGTAAACGCTATCTCGACAGTTACTGGAGACGAAGCCGACTTCTTACGTTTCTACTGCGCTTTAAAAATGCTTTCATTATCATCGTCGTTACTTCGCATCGTGCGATTCTCGGTAAACGTAAAAGGACAATGTCTAATGCCGTCGCTTCTTTTACGAGTAGTCGCGTTTGTGCGTGATATGTACTGTTCGAAATTAGATTGCGAAAATTGACATAATTACATCCAAAATTAAAAATGATTCAACGTTCATGTGATTCGATCAAGAACGCCAAGTCAGGTCACATTTCAAGAACATTGGCCGTGGGGCAATGTTATCGCTGTATCCGTTGTGGATACGATTCTTAAAATTTACTAAAGAAGTGAAAAATAAAAAAAAAATAAAAAAATCAATAGAATTTGAACAATCAGACTTGTTGGAAGAGTACCATCAAAATAAGAATTAAAAATTTAATGCATTTCAATGAAAAATTGAAAATTTGTTTATAAAAATAGAAAAATCCTGAAAGACGACCGGTCATTCGACAGTCCTTCGTGTACCTAGCTCGCCACCAGTGCGATAGCGCTCAATACCCTTTATTAATAATACAACTATTTAACGAAATACAATGTTAGTATAAAGTATAGGCTCAATATGAGCCGTCGTAATGATAAAGTCTCAAATTGGCCTAAGTCGACGTCAGCACGAAGCTCGAGGAATCATCCAGGAGCCTCCTGGCATGACGAAGACACGGTCATCCCAAAATTACGGTATGCGAGATTTTTCTTCAAGACTTGCTCCGATTCTTTGTACATCTATTTACAGATTTTACAGAGCTGCTGGATTGCGAGCGCGGAAAAACGTACCGAGCGGATAATGGCGACATCGCCTGTCATCCGCACCTCGGATCGTATAATACTAATTGTTTCACGAAGTTCCGCGGTCTACTACATCGAATTGTTATTGGTGTCGGTAAAAACGTACACGAAAGCTACGAGGTAACTCGCTTTGTCGTACAGTTCACATTCAGTCTCAACAAGTCCTTGTTCATCTTTCCACCACGGGACGTCCAAAGCGCGTAATTAACAATTTCGCTCGGTTGCGATCGATCTTCGCGAACACTTCCGATACGACATTAATTATTTTTCCAAAACAATTGAATACCGAAAAGCCAGTCATTTTTGTGTAAAAAAATAACGAGTTTTATTTCTAATCTATACAATTTTTTATCTATATAATTCTTCATTAGCTTGATAATTATATTTTCTTCGAAATAGGGAGTGCTCGTTGCAAGCTAAATTTTCACAAATCGATGCCTAAGATTATCTTCTTGTTCTCGTTCAGTATTTAAAAAGGCACTTATTCGGTTGACGCAATTCCCTGATGACGGCACTCCCCCCAAGAGTTTCCTGTCACCTCGTGCGCTTCTTGACTACAATTGCTCTGTTTTCTATTCTATTTCTCTCGCACATCACTCTCACACGCTGTCCATTCATTCGCGATTCGCTCTCGATAATTATCACATTCTTAGTCAATGACGAACATACGTCGGCGTGCAAATAGCAGCGGTCGACGAGTTGGATCCATTGGATCCAGTGGAAAGTTCGCATAGAGGCGATCGACGGCACTTGGTTCTCTTCGGAGCTCGTCAATATACATAAATGGTTTTTAACTGATCTTTCAGCTCTGGTGGAATGGCGCACGTTTCCGATTCTGGCTTCCTTTTCACCAGGCGACGCCAGCGTCCTCCAAGGTTTTTCCGGAAGCCTTTCGCAAAACCGGGCCGATCTGCCGATAAACCGTGTACGAGAGTATCCTGCAAAGAAAGAAACACGACTCGGTTAGAATATTGAATTTTTTTTTGCGTTTTGGAAAATACCTAGGTAATATATTATGTATAATAATAATGTATGTACAGTACATTGATACGTTCTTATGTTGTAGAATTTTTCATATAGTTAAGGATTAATATGTTTCGATTCAGATTTAAAAGAATGGATGAGGGACTAATATTCTACTAATATGATGGAAGAGGCAACTATACTTATGTATCACGTATTTTGAACTATACCGATTAAAAAAAATTCAAATTATTTTACTACATTACTTTGCTTAATATTTCTCCAATACATTCACGTACTCGGCGCGAGAGCTTAAATAATAGAAACTAAGAAGCCCCTTCGTCTACGATATCCACCCCTGTTGTCTACGATGTATAACCCGTGGATGTCTATAGGGTTAATGTGGTGTGGTTCTTATTCGAACTAGTATGTACCAGCGTACAGGAGCACGATATATAGCTATATAACGATGAGCAAACTCGGTGCAATGATCTGCAGTTGAGGGCTCGCAAATATGAGTCACTCGGTATATACTTCTTATAAATGTGATATGAAATTCTAAACCTTACGATAACCAGTATATATTATTGGTACAACGAAAAAGGTGATTTATACGCTGCACAATAATTTCATCTTCATGGTGTTTTTATAAAAGAACCATTTGGATAAAGACTCAGTAAAAAATAGATAGCAAACCTATAAACCAGTAGAGAATTGGAAAATCATGTTTCTATAAACATATACGGCTTTAAACACCTTATAAACTTTTCAAGCATGAATTGTTCTCTGCGAGACATACCTTCTAATCCTGCTATCGACAATGACGTATATGAAAATGGCATTATATCATCATCAGCGTGTACAGTCGTTGCATATATACATCGAGACTGCGGCAGAGAAGCAGTATGCACTGCGGTAGGCTAAAGACAGACGATTGACAGATCGATAATATACCATAGTTTCATTTTGGTCGTTGAACTGACGCTGCCTAGTGTCTTTTCTCCCTGCAGCATTTTACGATTAACCTCCACCCGTATTTCTCGCGCCCTAAACGGCCCTCCATCGCGTCATTACGCGAGATATTCCAGAAATAGAACGAAAGTATATACAGTTGGGGTGAAATTACAGAAATATCGATATTATTTACTATCGCGAGGGTATTTATAGAACAGGAATTCTATTATAATGGAATGTTATTATAGTGAATATTTAATAACTATTTGATTCTATTTTCGATTTTGTACTGCTAGTAGAGTTTAGACATGGTTAATAAAACACAATGTGTCTACATAGGAAAAGCCTATATTAATGTAGAACAACTAATTGGAGTAAAGTGGTTTGACGTCATTCATGATACGAATTCTTTCCGGAATTGCTCATTTCAAGTGAAACATGTTTATTCTAATGAACTAACCTTTACAAAGACTAGGCAAAAAGTAGAACATTTACGTGGATCGATCTGAAAAATACATGCAGCAAATGAACCGGTTGTTTTATGGAGTTTATATTCGGTCACATTGGGATGGTAAAATAGTATATTATTCTCTTCTACATTAGTGGGGAATCTTTATTAACAAATTAATGAGAATGTATGTATTGTATTGTCCAATCCAGTGTTGTCAAAGAGACGTGATGGGGTGCGCAACTATGATCCAATCTATGCTCAGCAACGGTTTTTACATGGCATTTTTACAGGTCAATTTAAATTTAAATTCTAATTAATCATCGATCTCGTCGAATGATGTTATTTGTTCGTCTTCGTCCTGCTTTCTCATGTTATATACAATTTATTCATATTCGTTCCGTTTCTTTTTACTGGAAAAAATAATAATAACAATCGAATTAAATTTCGAAAAAATATTTCAATGTCCTCATTCTCGCTGTCCTCTCCCACCGGCGTTCGGCACGACATCAGGCTGAGCGTCGCTTCCGTAGCCTCGTATACACACGCACTTTCATTCGTCTTTTTGAGCTCCTCGCCCGATACATATATAAGTACATTATAAGTTTAGCCACACAGCTATAGGGCACGGCCTCTCCCGTCTGGAATGTCGCGTTCCCTCGTGCGGAAGGGGGGTCCGAGGGGGAAAGGGGGCGACCCTTTACGGGTCGTTCATCCTTCCCGCGGGATTCTTCGAAAAGACCCGAACAACGGAAAGCACCCTGTTTGGTTCCCTTCAGGGTCCTCTCTCGTCTCGTCACCCGTCTCCACCGTCTGCGTATTTTCCTGGTGCCCTGAACTGAGCAGCTGCCGAACGGGCCCAGACACAACCCGAACACCCTGGCCTGGCTAACAGCCGAACTACGGTCAACCGCCCACCCACGACAAATTTAGCATTTGTCGAGGCCGGCAGTTCGAAATCGAAGAAATTACGGGACTCGAGGAAATCACCGTCGTCGCACCAATGCATGATTTTTGTGCATTTTCCTGTACCGAGATGTATAAACATAATTTCCAGATTATATTAAATAAGGCACCCAGACTCGTGAGAACTCTTTATATTCTACCTATGAAGGAGATGGATATTCCCTACCGTGACAAAATTAACAGCTTGACGTTTCGAAGTGGTAATTATGAATGTCATACTGACGATTTCAATTCCATATGTCTCAGTAAGTACGCGATATACCTAAAGACAAATGTTTGACATCGTGATTTACTTCAATGATCCACCAAGGCAATACGATAATGTTTTTAAAATTTCTTTTTATTGTGTACTTTTTTTTTTCATTTATACCATTGATATTTTTCAATCGATATCCGATTCGCCTCTTTTGATGAATTTCAGTGAATCATTACATTGCAATTATATTAAAAAAAAAAGTTTCTATATATACATAATTAATTCTTTCGAGGTGCCTGATAACGGAATATTAATGACAATTGGAGAAACAGTTTTAATTCCGAAATGAATGAACAACGAGAACGAAACAACAAAGTATTTGTAAAAATAAGAGTGCGAGGCACATGATCATCTGTATATAGAACAGTTGGCTATACGGTTGTTAAATATATTCACCCATACTATTAATATGCAGAAATGACTACCGATACATCAGAGCAGACGAGCGGAGTTGGCGTCGAGGACACCCGAAGATGCCTGCGCGTGACAGACGGGGAGTGGGTCACGGTTAGCTTCTTGAATTGCGTTTAGGGAAGAATGGATGTACCTCGATATTACCGGGAAAAACGATGCCAATTTACTCTACACGTGCATCCCCTTTTCGCGGATTACACACGAATAGGACAAACTTTCAGGCCGGATGCTTACGCGATCTGAAAAACTTGATATAACCTAAATGCTTCCGGAGACTGCGCCGACCTTAAATTCACGCACGACATCAAGTTCCTGTTTTCGCGGCAATCACCGTCATGCCTCACGGGGAATCCCCGGTAATATTTGAACTCGCGACAGCGACACGGTTCGGTAATTCTCGACGGCTGCATAGAGGTGCAAGGGCATCCGTCATCATTGCCTTCTTTTTCAGTCTGTCGAAGTGCTGTTGTAATTTCGCGATTCCCAGAGATCTCGACAGGGACATAAAGGTGTCGCGCACGCACGCGAGAAAGTGGTGGAGGAGCGATAAGCGATAAGTGGAGCGTGAAACGAAACATCGAAACGATGTCACAACGTCGCGCTACAATGACATAGGACCTGGCAACCTCGCTAATTGTTTAGGATTTTTCTGACAGCGGACAGAGGCTATGTCTACGCAGGCGGCCAAGTCTTATGTCGTCTAGTACTGAATTACCTCGTGGACGTTTCGTCAAGCCGTTACTATCGTCGATGGCGAAAACTATTATTCAGGGAACATTAAACATTTCCTTTTACTCCCACCACTTACTGGGAGCAATTCTATTGATGGTCGAGTTGTTTGTTAATGCGAAGCAGACTGGAACAAGGTACATTTGCTGTTCTGATTCCCGCATTTATTGCAATGCAATTTTTATCGGTGGATTTAAAAAAAATGAGCGATGTATGTATCGCTATTCCGCATTGTTGACGACACGTACCCTACATAATACGACATGCAAAAATAGCCGGAGAGTGGCTGAAGTCGACCCTTAACACGATTGAGAATAGAGCGACCCGAATCGGACGTTAACACGCACCGATCCGGTGGAAAAAATCCCGTCGACCACGTGAGCTGGTTTGCTAAGTCCCCGCTGCTAATCGATAGCACCGATGGTAACGAGGGCTAAGCATGACTGCATGGGTAGGCAGATTGTTAACACCGGCGGCGCAGTTGGATACCAAAACACCAGGCCAGCCGGACGTGTTTCACAAGGCGAATCGTTTGCATGAAACGCCAAAATCTGCGTTTTATTGGCAAAATATCCATCTTACAATTTTATTATCGATTACTCGATAATGACATGCCTTCATTTGACCATAATTCTTACTATACATCTTGACCGGATTTTTTCAATGTTTACATTCCGCGTTTGTAACGAAACAACGCAACATGATAGAAAAAAAGACGAGTCGCGGAATGTGTAAACATAACACGTATAATAAACAATATTTACTCGTCCAATTCATAGTTTGTAAACAAACAATGCCAAAACAAACTTTTCTATTGTTGAAAACTCATTTTGGTATTCCTGCATTAACTACGAATCCTTTAAGTCACATAATAAGATCATTAAAAACTTAGAAAGGTGATGGCGGATTAGATTTCGCTACTTTCTGCATTGTGCACCTCGTGAATGTTTAATCATCGAAGGAAACCGATTGTAAAATGCGTCATCCTGTGTTCTGAGACGCGGTTGCAAAATTCGCGTCACGCCGCTCTCACTCTCGCCGATCCTTGCTCTCTCAAGCATCGTTTCCGTCCTTATCTGTCAGGTCAGTATTTCAGCGCTCTTTTACGCTAGTTACCAGTTTGTATAGGCATATCAAATTGATTGTCGGCAAAGGTGATGAGCTAAATGCAAAATCGATTCACGAGTTCATTCATCTCTTCATTTATTGTTCCAGATATCGACGACTTTTTCATCTTCTCATGGTCTTCCATTCAATTATGTTGAAGTTTAAAAATTACGGATTTATGTATGTACACTCGCCTTTCGCGTCCTTTATTAACTTTTGTTTTGATGAAAAATGTTCTCTTTTGACGTTCGGTGCATACTTTGTGTATTATATATGCTTTTAACTTTTAGAGTTCTAAACTCTACTCAGTTTACGTCAGGACAATTTTCGCGAAGTATGTCTACTACGTCAATGTTCTAATGAGTAAATACAGATACAGCGATAACTACTTCGATGATGGCCGGTAATCGGAAATGCGATGTAACCTTGTATTTTCTTAAAGACAGAGTAATTAGTCGTCAATTGACCGATTTCGACGAAAACTACATTGAAACGTGGTCGATGCGTTTTATGCAGATTGTCCGAAGAAGCGGTTAGTTCAGCGGAACGGATCAATTATTGCAGCATTCGAGATGATTATCGATTATGAAAATTAATGTTTTATAGCAGTGTTAAAATGTACTTTACCATACTTGGTATTTTGAGAATGCATTTTCGCAATAATATTTTTTATAACATTTTGCAAACAATTACATGGGGATAATGCGACCATAAACAATGTTTTGCCTCAAAATGTCAACTCATGGAGCTATCAGTTTACATTATATGTATACATAATAAAGTTTTGTTTCGATGATCGACAAGGAAAATTTCCCAATTGTATTGAATTCCTTATATAATTAACGGATTTTCCACTGCAGCAATCTTCGCACGCTTTTCCCATTTATTTCGTTAAATGAAACAAATTAACGTTGCTTCTCGAAATGACTAATACTTAAAGATGAAACGATGTACTAATTATTGGCATACAGAATAAAAGCGTGAGTCGTTGGTGCATTTAATTGCGTTAATTGCCTAAATCTGTTCCGATAGTGAAAAGTAGACGATATATATATATCGACCTGAAGACATAATAATTTTGTATTCGACACTTTAATTTAGGATTTAAAGTACTATCATTTCACATTGCGATATCTCCATCGATAGTCTCGCTCGAAACGCAAACTGAATGCGTATCTGTGAGCAGAAAACAATTTACCAATTGAATGAAAGAACATCACGAGGCTTAATGCAATTATTCTTATCTACAGTTTAATTAGCTGTTGATGAATGAACTGAATATCCAGTGCCGTTTTTAATCGTATTTCGAATTCCTTATGCAATGTGGTGGCTTGTGATCTATTTATAGTTTCGTATATGAAATTTGTCATCTATTTGAAATGTTAATTGTCAAAAGGATCGTATTAAATTTTACGCTTTATACGATTTCTTTAAATTAAAATAATGAAGCAATCGATTGAAAAACTTCCAAAACCTTCATCTTATTATCACTAATTGTTAATTGTAACGCTAATGATTATAATGATTCTAACACCCACTAATTGACACAATTCCCCGAGAGTTCTGCTCGACGCTTCGATATATTGACTTTTAGTCACTGACACTTTCTAAGTTATCAGCAGCTTCTAAACTGTTCGGGCTGAATCTTTATGAATTACATTAGAAATGTAATTTCATTGAAAGCTATAATCAATTTATTAAACGAATGTATATAAGAAAGCAACGTAAACTGGTTGTTTGTTCAAAATACATCCTTCACTTAATGAAAGTTTAGTGCAGAATATTAATTCATCATAAAAAATATAAACAAATGCGGAGCTATATTTCTGTCAAATCGTTGTATATGTTCTGAGTCTGTATATTAAAGTTTGTATACTCTTGTAACGTTAACAGCGTAGGAGACTTAAACGTGATATTTATTTTCATTCAAGCTGAGACATAATTGCAAAAGTAATTTGAGAAACCCGTTATAGCAGAACTAACGATGGAATTAAATAAAGACAATGCCAAAGACAAGTTAATTACTCGACTAAAAAAAAAATGGTAATTTAGTCATTCGTAGTCTTCCTTTTTTTTCTTACACCGTTCGATTTGCTACTCTCTCATTTCAGGTGAAAATCGCGTTACATAGTGAAAACTCGATTTAATGGAAAGGGAATTTCACTCGAGTGTTTACCGCGATGTTCGTTTATTTACGTTCAATGACATTTGGAGGAATGCTTCACTTTTCGCTTATAGTTGTTGACAAAGTACCTAATCGCAATACTGACATGAATGTTTATTCAAGAATATTGAGTCTAAGCATTTTGTGAATTGTACTGCACACTCTTACATAAAACATTTTGACACTTCGCGGAAACATTTACTTATTTTCACGGCTCATTTTAATGAAATATAATGTATAACAATGTATTGAATAACTACTGCATTTAGGATTCTGGAGAAGCGATACCTATAGTTAGGTATCACCTAATTACCTAGCCAAATTTCATTTTCTGTATGAACTAAAAATTGCAGCAGAACCATATGACATGTGGTTACTTTGCCAAAAAACGATATTTCAAATAAATGTTTATGGTATCTATCTTTCTAAGGAATATCAAGACTGATCCTATTATTGGGCCTATTAGGAGATCTCTACCGCAGAATCCAAGTTAATAAATTATGGTAACTATGCGTTAACTATATAAGATCTTTCTGTCCGGATGAACCATGACATTAATAAATTTTTCGATCAGTTAATATTGTCCCTAACTATGTATATTCATTAAAGTAAGAAGGTATCAAATATACAAAAATGAAAGGAAAAACGCAGTCGATAACGTGGATATAAGTAAATTGTCCGACACTTCATGTTCAATGACAACAGTCATATAATATCAAATCACAGCTGTTGAAAGCTTTCTCGTCTATTTACTTTCAACTTGTCGAATGCGTCTTTTTATTATATACTATTGTGTAACTTATTGTATACTATTGTAATGAAAATATACTAACTTGGTCGTTGTACAAGGTGTACTGTGGCGGCGGCGTGTTTGGCGGTGGATACGGCGGTGGAAACTGCCACACGAACTGGTCGGCGGTAGTGGTGGAGTAAACATTGTCCTGGTGATTGACAGCGCAGGAGTTGCCGATGGTCACTACAGAAGTAGTCATCATCGTCGTCGCCTGGGCACAGCAGGCCTCGACACTGCTTGCCATTGCCGGCGAGACAAAACTCGAGGTAACCGGCTGAGCCGTCTGGACCACCGTCTGCGACTCTGGATGGACTGCGTTCGAGTGGTCTTCCCGCTTCCGCAATTTGCTGCGGACAAGACGGATCGCGATCATCGTTCCGTTGCTCCCGACCATTTTTTTGCACTTAAGGTACAGCTTCGAGAGCCCCTTTGCGGTGGAGGAAGGAATTTTCAGGCCGTTATTTGGCGAATTCTCGAGCGTGCTCGAGAACTCTCAATTGTCACAGAGAAATATGAAGGTCCACGAAAAGACCGGGTAGTTTATATATAGCAGTTATTTTCACAATTGTACTGTCAAGTTTTGAGCTTTTCTCAGCACTTGAGTTTTTTTTTTTTTTAACAGAATATGCACGAATTCGAGCACTGAACGTTTTGTTATCACAGTTATGACTATCACTGAATATATCCGAATGAAGAAAGTGATATATCCGAACCCCGACGACAACGCACGATACGTCGCATTCAAAACGACTACGTCGATACGGTTGCTCGAGGCGTTCTGAGCTGGATGCCGATATGCGCCCCGTCCTATTATACGCTATGTGACGTCCCGAGTGTTTGCCTCTCCCATTGGTCGGAAGCTTCCGACAGAGTGGGGCAGGATTCCGAACCGGAGAGTACGAACGATACTGCATTTGTTTTTTTTTTCGGACTATACACTGAAATAACGAAAGACTACGACTCCAACGAATCTGTTTTGTTTCTGCATTTTCAAAACTGCACGCCTAAATTAGTTAAGTGTGCGATACTTGCCGAAGCACCGGCGCGACGCGAAAACCGAAGTTAGATCAAGAGACGGCAGATCGATATTCAGAAGTCGACTGTTTTTATGTCCTAGCTACTACGATTTCTATTTTTTACGAATGGATCTCAGCCAAAATACGCGACATTTCTAGTTATTCAATGATAAGTTGTTATTTAACATCATGTATTGATAAATTACTGTATCGAGTCCAAGCATCCCGATGGCTACTTATATACTTGTAGTGTATTTTATTAAAGGTTGGGCAACATTTGCGATCATTTTCTAAATAAACCCTTTCACTTCAAAATAACTTAAGATTAATAAAATCGAAAATATATGCATGAATTCGTAAGAGGAAATATCTTTATTTTCTTCCTTGAAAAACGGCTTTAAAAAAAGTTTTTCGTTCAATGAACAATAATCAATTAGTTACAGCTGCTTATTAAAATTTTAACCCTTTCTAAAATGGTTAAAGTTATTTCTACGGATTGTTGCAAATTATTGTCCAAAACATATTTTCGATACAGATGAACTCAAGAAATAAGGACCTAATCTGATCCCCAAGAAACCGTTTGTATTATTTGACGATTTTCTTTTTATTTTATGAGCGTTATAAATTAAAATTCATACCTACAGGAAATTTTCGTGTTTTGTCTAGACTAGTGATAATATAAGTGACTAACCACCGCAAGATCATGTGACACAAGATTTCGTTATTTATTAAATGATCTTAAATGATAAATGATTTTAAAATGATTTCAATAACTTCACGCTACAACCTCTAAATGAATTTATAAAAAAAGAGAACGAAATAATTTTCAGTTTTTAAAATTCATTACGACTTTTGTGTGGTTTTATCTAAGTAGCACTGATCGTCTACACCGTACTTCCATTTTCCTTCAAGTTTACTGCCATACGGCCATGGTCGAACAACGAACGTAAAGGATGTTCAATGTATGCATATACTCAGGCATGTAAGTACCAAAAAAGAGCATACGTAAAAGTCCAGTATACATTCATTTTTCTTTTTCAGAAAACCTAAAATTTTGTTTACTTAAAATGATCAATAGAATTTGTCAAGTATCTCAATCTTGTCCCTTGACGCATAATACACACTAAGTAAGTCCTGCCCAAATCTGTACTGTTTTTACAAGATGGCGATACCCTGAAAAAAGCTATAAAATCTCGATCTCTAGCTACGCCACCGAAGGAACATTTTCACTCTATTGTATTAGATTCTTTCTCTCCCTCCTCTCCCTCCCTCGAAAAATCCTTAATTTTAAGCTGATGACGTGATTTCTTTAAACCGTAATCACTTATATCAGTTAAATTGAATTTTTAATTATTAACAGTTTAATAATAACCCTACTGCTGTAATATGGAACGAACTAAAACAATAGTGTCATATGCGAATGACTCTGAAAACTAGAGTCCAGTGCGGTATGCAAAGATTATTTTTTATTCGTTTCTTTCAATTCACATCTCACATCGTCTATACTTTATCATTTCAAAGAACATCGTTTTTCCTAGAGTCGCCAAGCCAATTTCGAAGTAATTCGAAGTCCAAAAATCTCATAGATAATTTCTTTTATCAATTTCTCTAAATTCGGATATTTGGATTTTATGATTCTAATATCACATATAATATAATTCTGCACATTATACATAAAATTATGATGATTTTCATTTCTCAATGTCAAATTAACAATTTTTGAGTTTTTTAAACGAAATAATCATCTGAAATGGTGCATTGGCACGTTTATTCAATATATATTCCGACCCTTGACAGTTTTCTAAACACTCGTACCTTATGTTTGCGAATAATCGGCTTCTTATATACCGAGCATTTGAAACGAGTTGTGAATTAATAAACATCAAAATAAACCGGAGTGCATACTCTTAATTGAAAGCCAAAATCTTTCGACAGGCGGTAATAACGATATTTTTACTTTAATTATTTTATTTATTTTATTTATTTTATTTATTTTATTTATTTTATTTATTTTATTTATTTTATTTATTTTATTTATTTTATTTATTTTATTTAT
>JAPYZR010003079.1:0-26537 GCA_030522945.1 Trichopria nigra
ATTGAATGAGTTCAAATAGCGCGGTACGTGACGTCATCAATTACTCTTAGCCAATCAGAAATCCCTTGGCCGCCATTTTAGGCCAAATCCTTGATGCTTTTCTAATCTCCACGAAATTCTCTATGCAAAATACACGGTATGCCCTATCCAGTTATTATATAGATCAGTGAACGTAGCGGATTTAGGGTACCAAAAGTGTATCATGTATTTCAATTACGTTCTTAAATCTCAATTGATTTTAATAAAAAATATTGTACGACCATTTTGTCAATGTAAATAGTAGAATAGAAAAATTCAAAATTCAAAATGTCGGCTTCAAAATGGCGTCTACAAGTTGTAATTTTTTAGGTACTTTATCGACCTACTGATGGCAGTTTTCCCAAAAGACTAATGACAAAAATCATGATTTTATAGATTTTTACTGTCACTGCGATTACGAAGATCGACTCAAAATTCAAAATGGCGTATACAGCGTAGATCCATAAATAAATATAGTTGCCCTTAATTAGTTGGTGAAAATGTCTCGATACCGTCAATGAGGTTACGTTTTGTTTTGTTATTCTTTTTGTCTTTTACAGTATGAAAAGTGCGATAAAATTATGCGATTCAAACGATCGCGAAAAACAATGTTTGAAATAAACGAAAACTTTCAGGTATATTTTACGAAAATTGGCATTTGTATCATTTTCTTATGGAAAGCTCTTAAGAAATAGGCACACTCGCCTCCTGTAATTCTCGAGATCCCAATGAGTAGCTCGCAATACCACAGCGACTAAGAATGAAAAGGAAAAGAGGCGTATTAAATTTGCATGAAAATTGCTTTGATGTTTTTATAGTCGTCGGTTTGAATCTGCCGCAAAGGTTGCATTCAAAGGATGCACTATCAGAAATTTCCTTGGGCAGGTCTTAGTCTCTAGAGAAAGACGATGCTTATTTACCTCCTCCACTATCATTAGAAACATAATCGACTCATGTTACGAACAATACGTCAAATATAAAACTGTATTATTTTTTTTTCTTTTTTTTTGTAAAACACTTACAATTCCGCCATTTTGTACAGAAAATAAAGAACGTTTTTATATAGGTCTTGTACAATGTGTACAGTGTGTCTGGCAGCTCGCGAGCGTTATATTATTCAGGTGTCATACGAGAAATTTCGAGTGAAATAGATTTTACAGAGTTTTTTTCCCGATGCGTAGACACTAAACGACGAGCATTTCAAGTCGGCCAATAGCAGCGCTCTAATTGCGTCATGTGACGGTGCTGCCGAGCGCTCCAATTGGCTCCGATTTCAAACACTCGTAATTTGAGTTCCACGGGTAGTATCACATTATTGTAAAGGCTAATTTTCCTCAAATTTCACCTACTATATGCAAAATATCAACAGCGTGCTTGAGTTTTTCGAGTTTCTCATTTTGCTTTATCTTCTTTGTTTATCGTCGAGTAGGGGTTGGCTGTGAATTTCATTAACGATTTTAAGTTTATTCTCAGAGAATTTACATTACATTGTATACTATCGCAATTACAATTTCGAATTAATTTGAAAAATACCAATATAAAATTTGAAAATGATTTTATATATACATCATATAAGTACGTTGAATCATCTAATGATAGACAATCATGGAAAAAGTACGATTCTTTTTTTTTAATGACTGGTAATAATGGATTCTACGAAATGAAACATTCCACAAATCAATCGATCGCACTCATGTTTACGGGATGTCAGAGCTAAAGCCGAACATTCGGAGGAAAAGAAACGTCTGCATTTCGTTGAGTACACGTCAGATATACACGTCGATATATCTACACGTCAGAAAATGAACGATTTGACGATGGATTCCTCCGTCGTTACGGTAACAGTTTGCGAAAAATATACGCGAAAATAACAAAAAGGGACTATCGCTAGTTTGGTCCGCCATATTGGTTCCGCCATTTTGAATGTCGAAAATGCGTCAAAGGATTCGTGAAAACGGGACCTTAAAAATCCTCGACTATCGAGCTCCACGTTAATCGAGTAAAGTTTCGGATTTTGATTCGGTCATATTTAATTTCGAAAACCAAACAACTGAAAGGAATTATTCGTAACATGTTAGTCTCATATCAATATATATATATATATATTTTTTTTTTTGTTTACCACTCTGTGTATATATATATACATGTATGTATATATATATATACAGAGTGTTAAAAAAGTATGGAAACACCCTTGTTTTGACTAATAAACAAACAAACAAACACGGTCATATAGTCAAGGTAATTTTGAACGAGGAATTTAATGGCGACCTTCATTTTGACCTTGGCGATAACCTTCGAGTTTATTTCAAGGTCAATTTTGTTTTTTTAAATGGACACCGCCCTTTTTTAATGGGGCAATCGATAGAGCGGAAAATTTTACATTCAAATGTGTATTGAAGTTATGAATCCAGGTTGACCTTAAAGGTCAATGCAAGGTTATTTAAACTTTGATTTACTTTTTCGTTTTAGAATTGACGCGGTTCCCTAAAAAATGCGTAAAAACGCCCTAAAACAGATTTGGATTTAAAATTATATATCTACTTTCTGTTTAATTTTAATATTTTAGGTTAGGAATGGACATGATCGATCAAGTCAATGAATTAAGTAGATTTTCAACTAAATTTAAGATCTGAATTTGGTATCAATAATACGTTAATTAATTTCGAAGGATTAAGATACCAATACAGTTGATGACATATATATATTTTAACCCCGACACTTATTAGTCGCTAATCAATTTCATTATCTCAGGATCAGATAAAACTGTTCAAAAATCTGGAATACTGGTAATGAACCAAAAAATAAAAAATGTTTTTTTTTTGTTTTTTAAATTCTATATATATATATCGATTGTTCTCCAGCAGATGCAGTTTCGTCACACTCGAGGACCGCGTACTTAAGAGGATCTCATCCATTATATTCGAGTAGTGACTTTTCTGCATAATTTATCGCCTGTCGATAATAGTAGAGCCGCGTTATCGAAATGCTGAACGGAGTTTGGGAATATGGGAGTTATCGGCTGACCTGGCCGGGAAACTTTATCGGATCATAGACGAAGAATGATAAGCCACGTGTGCAAATATCTCTGGTTCGCTTGCCTCGCCTTGTGCATATTAACAAACCCGGGCTGAAAAGGAAGAATTATTTGTTGGCTCGCTTCATCTCTTTTTTTTTTTTTACTGGCTACTCGTAAACCGATAAGAACCTGATGCGGAACGCGGATGGAAAATATTGAAACTTTCTCCAGCAGAATTTAAAGCT
The DNA here is from genome assembly GCA_030522945.1 of Trichopria nigra. NCBI lineage: Eukaryota > Metazoa > Arthropoda > Insecta > Hymenoptera > Diapriidae > Trichopria > Trichopria nigra. The sequence goes on from JAPYZR010003079.1 coordinate 3,283, forward strand.
CTTTTGATACATATAACGGGTGGCACTATTAAATTGGGTTTATTCGGACCGCATAGGATGGCGAGTTGTAAAAAAAAAAAAAAATATTGGTAACTCACTTGGCGATAAAATATATTCCTGATGTATTTTCCATAATAACAGAAAGTATATAGAGAAATGAAAAAATGATTTATTGGTTTTTTGCACTTGAAGAAGGGAATTCGCAGATACTTTGAAGAATCGTATATGAAACTTTAGGAGCAAAATTTATATTGGAATTAAGACAATGCGAGAACCGAGCGAAATGGAGCTTAACGTCAGTCGTTATTTCGTAAAAATAAAAACGACGTGTTCACGGCTTCCTCCGAACGATATTTGCAGAAAAAATCATGGAAATCATAAGAAACATGCGTAATCCTTGCCGGACGTCATAAGACTCTTTTGTTTTTCTTATTTTTTTTTTTTTTTTTTTTTTGAGAATCGCGTAATCCGAGTGTATTTTTCGTGAAATTACAGAAACAATAAAGCGTTTATTATTTGTCCGTATAAAAATAGAAGTCTCATGGACACCCTCGTCGTAATCATGTCCCTCTATATGTATACCTTCGTCGTAGACTACTTTTTTTATGCATTCGTGTAAAAACTGCTTGATAGGTCGAGGAGTCTTCTTATTATTATTATACCCAGAAGCACCGAAAAATCTCATTCTGCGTTTTAGCGTTCGGGTGTAAATGTTGAAAAGGTACGAAATGAATTTTCATTAGCTACGTAGCGAGTGCAAATTACTTCTAGTGATTGTGTGATTTTCACATTTATGGCCGTACGGTTGTATTGATGTATATATGAAAGTGATAAAGATAATGGCGCGACTCCTCACTAGATTGTAGTGGAATAAAAAATTTGAGGGGTGGGGTGTCGATTTGTTTCTGTTTCGGTACAACTTTATAATCCTTGAGCATAAATGAACGCGTTCACGGAGTTTAATATAAAGGTGAAGAAAAGTCGTGTCTTTTTTTTAGAATTGCGAAAAATAATGAGAATCAGAAAGAGAATTACAAGATTACGAAGAGAAACGAATGTAAAGTTGATTAAAATAGGGAGGATGCTGATTAAACCAAATGGAGGTTATCAAAATGGACAAATTATAACAAGAATAGAGAGAGAAGGACACATCTTTTTTAAAATTGTACAAAGTGGATTAAGAAGATTGATGGAACAGAACAAAAGTTGGAAAAAACTAGAAGACGAAATATGTTATGAATAGAGATCATTTTTATACAAAGAACTAAGAATTAGAGATAAAGGTAGTTGTCGAGAAAAATAAACTTTTGAAAATAATAAATGAAATTTTTGTTGAAAACGAAATGAATTTTAAATTACAAACAATTATAATATAAAATAAAAAATAATAATAAAATAAAAAAAAAAGTTATTGTAATTAAAACAATTGTAATGTTATAAAATTGTACAAAAACAGTAAAAATAATAACGACAAACATAAACAATATATATATATATATTAACAATGAAAACAATGAAATCAACAATTAAATTTACAACAAACCTAAACAATAAAATTTACGACAAAATAAAATAATCAATAAATATAGAATATATATAATCCAACAATGTAGAATAATGTGTAAGACAATTAATATGATAAAGCAATAACAATAAATATAAAAATAAACCAAAAAAAGAAAAACCAAACTCAATGTAATTGAAAAATACAAATCTTATGAAACACAGAAAAACAATAAATTTGACAGAAAAATAAAACAATATAGGTGCCAATAAAATAAAACAATAAAACTGAGAACAACAAAAACAGTTGGTTATAAAAATGAAATAGAAATGGTCAAAAACGTATCGTTATTGAAAAATACGAATCGTATAAAATAGAGAAAAAGAATAAAATTGATAGAAAAATAAAACAATAAAATTGACAAAAAAATTAAAACAATTAAACTGACAACAGCAAAAACAGTTGGTATTAACAACAAAAAAGAAATTATTAAAAACTTATGGTAATTGAAAAATATGAATATTATAAAATAGAGAAAAACAATAAAATTGACAGAAAAATAAAACAAAAAAATTGACAAAAATTCTTCAAACCCTAATGATAATTGAAAAATACGAATGTTGTACGATTGACCACAACAAAAACAGTAAAATTAACAAAGGATAATAAAACAAAATTAAAGGACAATAAAACAAAGTATAAATTTTTGAATAATAATAAAAATTGCTGAATACTCGATAAAATTCCATAAACATATGTAATACAACAAAAAAACTATATTGAAAGGGAGCAATCGGTTCAAACGATGTTATTTTATCGGAGGACAATCAAGCACAAAATCGTATTATAACGACAATACGACAATTTTATAAACAAATGGACGATTTTATTTTTATTTCATTTTTAAAGATATCGCATGTTAGACAGCTGGCTTAAGTAATCCATGACCTTCCGTCACAACATAAACAAAAAACAAAAGAACCTCTAATCTTTTAGTTGGAAGGCACAGAATCGATAATTACACAATTTTCAATTTTTTACAACATAATATAAAAAGAACAAAACAAATGTTGACATAAAAACAAAAAAATAGAAAATGATAAAAATACTAACAAACATGTACAAATATAAAAAAAGATTAGTTATATAAAAACGGAAAAAAAATAATTATAAATGACAAAAAAGAGTATAGAAATGTAAGGCAACCACGTCCGTAACAGTGATTTACGTGACCATTATTCGGAATGAAAAAAAAAAAGATGAGCCAAATATTAGTAGGGAAACGTCCAATAAATTGGTAGAATCGCCTTATACAGGAAAAGTACGCTTGATCCAGCTTGTATAATAGCATACAGATTGTATACTATGTTGTTTACTTGATGTTTTTCTTCAGCAAAGTAGGCCAGTTTCATTAAAATCATCGTTTATAATCCCACACTATCGTCTGTTTATCTCTTACGTTTTGTACATATATATATATGTGTGTGCAACTGAACGAAATGCACAAGCAATGATAAGGTTGATTACATTTTTATATTTGTTATAAGGAAAATTGTTGTCCATTTTAAGGGGAAACTAAATCAGCTCCGCCGATAACCTCAATTCCTAACCTAAATTATTCAAATTAAAATGAAATTAGAGGTACATTAAAGTCCAAATCTATTTTAGAACGTTTTTACGCGTTTTTTATGAATGTACATCAATTTGCGGCGAAATCGCTTCACAATTGGATGAGAAATCGGAAGAATAAAAATGCGAATAAACTTTTACAATTCGCATTTCTACTCTTGGGAGTGATAGCCGAATTCTGAACTGATTTTGCTGAAATTTGACGTACATTCATAAAAAATAGAGAAAATAGAAAATTCATAAAAATAATTGAAAATAGAGAAAATGTAAAAATGCGAAAGTTTAAAATAAATGTAAAACTTGACAGAAACTCGTCCTATTCAAAAAATAAAATTCAAAAAGAAAAATGAAAGAATAGTCCATTATCATCAGAGCTTTTGTGTATTTCACCAACAATCATGATGGAGACATGAAATATAATTTTAACGGATATTTGTCCTAATTCGATTTCTATGTGCAACTTTATGGTCGAACAAGTATTAAACGTACTCGAGATATTTCGAAAAACTTCAAAAAGTGTTCAAAGTTGCAACTCCGTCGACGAATTGAAATGAGCATTTTCGAAAACGTGGACTTCGTTTGAACTATTGTCGTATAGTTCGCACTTTTCAAAATTGCGCAATAAGTTTCAGCGCGATCGATCACAATTTGAAGATATTTAAATGCTTTTGTCGACAAGTCATTCCACAAATTTCGACATTCGACAAAAGCATAAAAGACATTTCAGCCGAGTTGGTTAACAATGGAATAAAATAAGAATGTCAATAATGATGAATGTCACAAGTGACGTCGTACATTTTTCCGATTTGCAGTAAAGGAAATTTTATCCGTAACGAGTCCACTAATATGGTACACTGGAAGTTTCAATCCAATACCCATTTCGATAGCAGGTCTAGGTGCCCCCTAGCGGAGGCGTCGCGTACTGCTATTTTATTTAATCGCTTTGGAACGCTCGGTTATTGCTGCATTATTCAATTTATCGAATCAAGATCGTAAAATGATTTTCTGCGTGGGATCAGAAATTGTTCCGACATTAGTGACGTCATATATATTTATTGGTGTGAAATGTGATTCCAGAATACTCTTTAGGTCTAGCGATGTGGTGAACTCCTCAAAAGGCACCATCCAGGGTCGATGTGGCAAAAAATATTCGTACAGAGCTGAGCCAGCATTCTAATTTATACGTTTAACGTATAAACATGCGATGAAATAGTTTCTTCTTTTTGACCTGACTGACCAATCCGACGAACGACAATTCAAGGTCAAACTTGTGCTCGATCAGAACACCCTCCTCTTGATTTGCGAAAAGTCTCGTCCCAGGAATCTTGTAATTTATCAGAAAATGCACACAATAGTCGATAAAAGATGGCGTGAATGTCGGAGTACTTTTTTTAGAAAATTCTCCGACGAATAAAAGGCAAACTTTCACAATCTCGTCGTAGGGAAAATTTCGTTGGCAAAAATTGCCGGTGCCGTTCTTTCACTTGGACGACCTGGTTTCATCCTACCCGTCATTTTGTATACCTACGGTTCTTCAACCCGGACATATTCTGTTCGCGCAATTTCCCGATTTCTCCTCTAAAGTCGATATTGGCGCTGCTTCCGGCCGTTTGCTCTTTTCGAATACATCGAAAACTAAAAGGAAGCGCGGAAAATGGATGAAAAGTGTTTCAGCTGAAAACTTTAATTTCACCGAGTTCCTTGGAGAAAAAAATCTGATAATAAGTACAATGCCACGTAACGGCGACTATATTGAACGGAAATTATTTTATTTGTTATCCCGTCGTTTGGTCTTCGTGCATGAATAAAAGAATAGAATTTAATCTCGGAATCGACGGCTTTCGACGTAAATAATAATAATTATAATGATAATGTAAAGAAAAAACTGTTTAAACCTTTTCAACTAAATTTTTTTTTCATTCAATGTTCCCATTCAAACGCAACAACTGATGGAACTTGTGGAATTTCCGGTTATACTTTCCATCAAAGTTTACAGCTTCCTCGATAGTATGTGCCGTCGTCGTTACGAAAATGTCGCAAAGATTTAACGAAAACGAAAAAAGGGAGGTTTAGTTCCCAGTCTCGCCGATGACCGTTAGGCGCTAGTGTCTCATTTCTTCCATTCGCGATTTTCCCAGAAATGCTGGTGGAAAAAGTTAGATGGCGTTACACTGGGGGCACCACAAAATGGCGGCTTCGCACTCTAAGTTACCTAAAAAAAACACACAAATCGTTCGTCTTACTCGAACGTCGAAACTTATCAACAGCGGCGAAAGGCCATTTGTGATGCTGCATTTCCGCAAAGTACTCGCGGACTGGTATCCGAGTTTTCACCTTTATACACCGTCTTTTATTTTAATAATCATTAACAACTGAGTGGGAAACTGGACCGTGGCAAAAAGGCGCTCGCTCCGAGTCCGATAATCCAAATGACGGCAGTGGGGTAAAAGAACTGGTTGAAATTTCCCTCAGACGCCTTTCTGTTCGACTTGCCAGGAACTAAAGCTTTTAAGAATTCCAAGATTAATGAAGCTCTCCTCTAGCTTCTCCTTTGTTTCACGGATCTTTCGCGTAATTACTGCCAACGAGGCATTTGCGGAACACGTATTCTGGGTAAATAAACGCTGTATGTACATATACTGGAATGAAACGAGTAGTTTTTCCTATTTATTCGAATTCGCTGATTAACTTATTGTCATCAGTAGGGGAGTGAAGCAATAATTGGACGAACAAAATGAAGTAAAAACAATACAATTTCGACGATGATGGTCAGTTTCATGGTTATTTGAGCTTATTTTTTCAAGTGGAAAAAAAAACTGGATTCAGTTATCAATAGGTCGCAAAGTTTCGATGAACATTAGGGCAAATCGGTTTACATCAACTTACAACTCCATCGTGATTTGATCGAATTTAATGGACTTGGGGGTAGCACTCGACGTTTCATTAATTCTCGTTAAAATTTACGCTCATTTGTGAAAGTGCGACCGAAGGAATGTATCTGACGGAGACTACTTTATAAAGTGCTACTTGACAAGTCCAACCCCCCCCCCCCCACACCCCAAGAAAGTCATAAAACTTCTTATAGAATTCGGAGAACGGAGCATGAACTAAGCGAATCGTTTATTCGTAAAAGTTTTTCCATTTCCCTCTTTGTCCAATGCTTGCCAAAACTCTCATTGTAATAACGACGGGATCGTTTAGAGGTTATGTTTTATGACTCGCCACGGAGATTAAGTATGAAGTTTCTGACGGGGTCTTGAGAACTGCACATTGATTACGGGAACTATATATGTATATATATAATAAATTAAATATAATTTAACTTTATTTACCATTGACTGAGTTTCGTGATTTTACTGAAGGCATTTTCTACATACTCGTATAAGCGCAATTTTGTCTTTATATGGTCAGTATATAGTATATATAGTAGATGGACGAATGGCATTTCGATCATCCAAATGCAATACTTCAGTTGCTTTGCACGTATAAGAGCTACAGTGAGTCTTCGATCGTACATACCATTTTATGAAGACAATTTTGCCTGCGCGTTTTATTTCATTTTTTTTCCTTCGATCTTCAACATTTTCAGAACGAATATTTTCAATAAAAAAAAAAAATAAAAATACAATGGATTTTAATTATTGCAGGGTGAAAGAAAAAAGACACATTATGAAGTATCGATGAATATAAATAAAGCTTTTTCTATCTTTATGTTAAATATACAGGGTGACCCGTAATTCTTGACAGCTAGTTCATACATATATATACAGAGTGTCACAAAAGTATACGGGACATTCGAATATTACCGCAGGTAAGGTTTCTTTTCAAACAGTGATCAAGGTCATTTGATTTATGTTTAAACTCGAAATCTAACGATAACCTCAATGTTGACCTTGACAATGACCTTGAAGATTATTTGAAGGTCCACTTCATTTTTTAAATATAGAAACTACCTTTTTTTAGTTACATCAACACAAGTCGTAGATCCGGCAAAAACCCAAAGGTCACTGTAAGGTCAGCGTAAGGTAGTTTAAACTCTGATTGTAACATTTTTTTTCCCAGAAAATATTGTGTCAACAAATGTTATTCGTGTTATTAGGAGGCATTAGGTGATCTTCATCTTAACCATGACCCATTTCCTTTTAATAAAAATGAAGTGGACCTACAAATAATCATTGCCGAGGTCAAATTTAAGGTTACCGCATTAGATATTCCGCGTTCATAATTACTGAAATAATGACCTTTTTTAAAGAAACCATATACCTTCGGAAATATTCGACTGTCCTGGTACTTTTGTGACACCCTGTATAGTCACAGGCCAATTCAGAATCAAATTTAACTTATGAGAAGTATACTTTCGAATGTCGAGTGCAATATTTGAAAATTCAAAATGGCGCACCGTGTACCTTATATAACGGTTATCTTGAATTTCTAGAAATTTGGCGTGAAACAAAATGGCGACTGAAAAAGTTATTAATGTAAGCGTTGGACTGAAAAGTTTAGAATCCAAGACGATAAAATTGTCGAAGTGAGAATCGATTTTCAAAATTCAAAATGGCGGATGCAATATGGAAGGGCCGAAATTAAAAATGTTCATGTATATAATTTAGTTTCAGATGAAATTCTAAGTGCTGGACTTTGTCCCTTAATAATTTTATCGGTAAAGTGACAAGGGAGGCTGCTGCCCGTTCTTTTACCGGATCGACATGTAATCTAATTAAAAGGTATAACATTTTCACCGGCGTCAAACCGACCGATATCAAGAGGCAATTAGTGACCATAACGGACGTGCATCGTATGGAACGTCGCTCGTCTATATATCTATATAGTAACTTCCTATATATATACCAGTTTTTCCCCCGACAGCTTATTGATATATTCAGAGATGGAATCTTCTATTTTTATCTACATTTATATCTATATAATATCGATATCGCGTACTTTTTCTGGTTTAATAACGTGTCTTTATAACGCGACGGCACCCTTCAATGAGGTTCTTTATGACATAGTCCACGTTACTATACATTACGATTTGTTATTGTCTTTGCGTGGCTTCATTATAATAGAATTTTTTTTCCTAGTTTTCCAAATCTGCCTTTTTACGATCTTTGTTTTGTTTTGAAAAAAAAAAAAAAAAAAAAAAAAAAAAAAAAAAAAAAAAAAAAAAAAAAGGGTATATGAAATATGATCTAAATACTATACGTGAAAAAAGAAAAAATCGCAGAACAGAGTGCCAACCGTGTTAGAAAAAGACAAAATACACATTGAAAAATAAACGAGTAAAACGTAGAGCATATACCGAATCATTACGTCGTACAATTTTTAACTTTATGAAAATGTAAAAATGTTGCGTTCCGAAAACGTTCCGAAAAATGTAGTAATAATCATATGATTATTTCAAAAAACAAAACATGGATTTTTCAAATTCTTTTTTTTATGTCGTTTCTCCGCATTGAAAACATTTCAGAATTTCTGTTTGAAGAGTTAGGAAATCGCGTTCTCGAGACTTGCACTTTAAAATGTACAAATTAATATTTTGAAAATAAAGATGACAGTATATCCAAAATGGCGGTTCAAACGCGTAAAATCGGCAAAAAGTTCAGGAAATTTTTTATTCTATATCAATGAAAGATTCTAAGGGTTTAATTAATTTTACGTCAGACATACCTGCTTGGACGTATTTTAGAAATGAAAACTGTAGTGAAAAAACCCATGTGCTAAACCTCTTTTTTTTTTTTTTTTTTTTTAATAATAAGAATTAACAATAGAGCAACGATGAAATGAGCTTCATCCCATAATTTATGCAAAATCTAACCAAACCCTATACCATTAATGTTTCAGATGCTGATCAGGAAAAGAATGAGAATATCAATGGACCAAAAATGACGACAGACATCGATTGGCGAGGGCAAATGACCGATGGACGAGTATTCCTATCTAAGAGTAAAAAGATGGAAATTTCTTCCATTGCTTACCAAGAGGGCGTAATCGAGATCGGCCGAAAAACCTAGATTCAGACAACGCCAATGTATCGCTAATCGAATTTTAATCAGAGGCACAAACATGAATTCTTCGTATCTCCTCGGAGAAGACGAAGAATGGGGCCAACGATATTATTTTACCTATTACAGCGAATTCGGAGATAGAAAAGGAGCCAGTACACTTGAGGTTTGTTCAATTTAAAAATCAAAACTATTCTTAATTGAACTTTATATTTATATTATTCTTTATAGTGGGTTTTTCGTTTGCTGGCAAATTTCGTCATTTAGATCCAAAGATGTTAAAAAATTTTCTAAAATATATATTCATAACACAGAACTATCCTCATTGTTGATTTTTATGGAAACTTGTCAGAACTGTATGAATATTTGACATTTTTCGTTGATTTTTTAGCTTTTCTAACTTTTTGTCGACGTATTTCTGTTTTTGTCAACTGAAGTCAGTTTTATTTATTAATATCGTGTCTCGATGAATTTTCTGACATTTTCATGGTGTTTGCATTTTTAATTAAGTTTTGTTTTTATATACTCATCCGACATTAATCATATTATCTATTGACAAAGACTTTTAATGAATTTTAATTATATTATTTTTCGACTATTTTAGTTATTGACTAATGAATATTATTATTGCAGAAATTTTTATCGATTTCGAAAGTGTTGAACGATTTTTATCAAAACTTGACACATTTGGGTTTTATACATATATATATATATTTATTAGATTTCTTCAATATTTGTTTTTTTTTTTTCATTTTTTTAACTTGCACAGATACATTGAAGTTTTGGGTATGATTGATGATAGTTACAGAGCTTTTCAATCTCGCAAAGTTTGTAACTTTTTAAAACTACACATCTTGTCAAAGATTAATGAACGTTAGTAAAGTTTTAGACTTTTGTTATTATTTTTCATGATCTTTTATTATTTTCTATTGTTTCTTTATTTATGTCTTATTATTTCTTATTTGCCAACCTTTATATGACAATTTTTACGAAAACTGCGTCAAATTTGTCTCAAAAAGGAATTAAAAAAAAAAAAACCCGATTCAATTTTATCGTCAATTTTGAATTTACATCTTGTCAAACATTAAAGAAAGTTATCAAAGTATAAAACTTTTATCTATTTATTATGATCTTTTATTATTTTCTATTGTTTCTTTATCTTAATGTTCCTTTTTTGCCAGCCCTTCTATAACAATTTTTGTAATGACTGATTAAATTTTGTCATCAACTTTGAAATTCCATCTTGTCAAAGATTAATTAAAGTAGATGTCTTGAAGATATCTAAAAATCATCTTCATGAAGTCTACGAGATATCTTGAAGATAACTAAAAACCATCTTTAAGATATCTAAAATGCACCTTGAAGAAGTCTACAAGATATCTAATAGATATCTTTTCAGACATGTTTAAGATATCTTGCAAGACATGAAAGACATCTTCTAGACATCTTTTAGATATATTTTTGCTTATTGATGGGTTATTAAAGTTTTATTCCTTTTTTATTATTTACATATGCTCTTTCGTTATTTCTTATTGTTTCTTTATGTTTTATTATTCCTTATTTGACAATCTTTATATGAATACAAAAACAATTTTTACAAAAACTGTGTCAATTTTATCGTCCATTTTATCTTCATCTTTAAAATTAAAAAAGTTATCGAAGTAAGACCTTTTTTCTATTGTCACGATATTTTATTATTTTCCACTGTTTTGTTTTTTGCCGTTTTAGAAAAACTGATTGAATTATATTATCAAATTTGAAAACACCTTTTCAAAAACTAACGAAAAATTATGAAAGTTTTAGTATTTTTTTATTGTTTCTGTGATGTTTTGTTATTTTGTATTGCTTCTTTATTTTCTATTGTATCTTCACGACTTATTGTTTCTTTTTTGTTAGTCGTCAAAATTAAAAATTTTAAAAAGAATTTTATCATCAACATTGAAGTTACATCTTGTCAAAGATTAACGAAAGTTATTAAAGTAATACTTCTCTTATTGTTATGATCTTTCATTATTTTCTATATTGTTTCATATTTTACTGTTTTATAAAAATTGATTTAACCTTATTATCCACTTTGAAATTATACCTTTTCAGATATTAACGAAACTCATGAAAGTTTTAGTCTTTTTTAATTGTTTACTATGAATGTTTCATTATTTTGTATTGTTTCTTTAGTTTCTATTCTTTCTTGACGTCTTATTGTTTCTTTTTTTACCAGTCCTTAAATAAGAATTTAACAAAAGCTGATTCAATTTTATTGTCAATATTGAAATTACATGTCAAAGATTAAAGAAAGTTATCCGAGTAAGACTTTTTTCTATTGTCATGATCTTTTATTATTTTCTATTGTATCTATATTTTCTATTGTTTGTTTATTGACAACCTTTCTGTAGTAATTTTCGTAAAAACTGATTCAATGTTATCATCCACTTTGAAATTACATCTTGGCAAAGATTAAAGAAAGTTATCAAAGTAAGCTTTTTTTCTATTGTTACGCTCTTTTATTATTTTCCATTGTTTCTTTTTTGCCAACCTTTATTTAACAATTTTTTGTAAAATCTACTTCAATTTTCTCTGCGAAATTACATTTCGTCAAAGATTAACGATAACGATCAAAAGTAACGAATACCAACGTTAAAATAAAAGATAACGAATACAAATTATTTGTTCGGTATAACACACAAAAAAAGATACAAATGAAGAATAACCCAACCACCGCCTTATTCCTGAAATTAACTATTCATCTAATCGTCAAATGATACAAAGTAACAGATGGCACATTTGACGAATAACGACTGTCGCATGTATAAGACCCTTCGCAGTAGATAATAACCATCAATAAGGAAGACGTTACGCAAGCTATATTTGCGCATGTTCTTGTCGTATAAAATGCGATATTGGCTTATTAAGCAAAATAAAGTGGTCATTTATGACGAATAAACGCTTATTCCTTACTCGTCGCACGATCGTTTTGAATTGAAAAAGAAAGAAAAAAAAAAAAAAAATCAATTACGCAAATACTAAAGAAAACTTTCCACCGAGCGTCTGACCTAATTGATGGTAAACTATTTACTACCGCTACAAATGAACCAGGATGAACAAATTCCAGGGGTAGCATAATTTAACGGCTTTTAACTGCAGCCTCGTGTTAGATTACCTAACCGAGGGCGTATTCGCTCAGTGGAATAGACCACTCTCGAGACGTAGTGGCATCCTAATTCAATTTCCATGATGCACAAGATTATTCACTCCACCATATATATTATATGACTAAATTCCCTATTGTATTAAATCTTTACCTATTAACAATTTACCCCACTGCACACATGACATCCTGAACGATTAGAAAACATTTGTCGTGTTTTATTTTCATATTTTTCCTATACATGCATGCAGCGAGTCAAAACATTTTCGAAAATTAAGACCTCTCTTATTTTAATTTTTCAGGTCGATCAAGGCTCCTTCCCATATTTTAACTTCCTGACATCCCGACCACTAAATAAATAAATAAATCAATAAAAAAGTAAACTAAAATTAAAATAAAAAGGGTTAAAATACGCGTGACGTCAATTTCGTTGAAATAGAGAAATAAAAAGTACAGCATTATCCTCCTTTCTTCCGGTCTTTCCACTATGACGAAAAATGATTTTGCTTCATTTCGTTCCGTTTATAACAAATTTCTGTATATATAGTATATAGCATATGTAAATTAAATAATTTTTATTATAATGCGCGAGCCAAACATTTTTTAAATTTATTTATGTAAAGGCTAACATTATGTCAACAACTCGTGAACAATATTGTAAAATAGTTTTTTCAATTTTAATCAAAAGCACAAATTACGTACATTTTGTTTTATTATGGCGAATTTTTAGTTGACCCTTGCGGCCTGTGCAAATACTCGTGCATGAGGGGCCAACGACCAAGTCAATACCGAATGTTTACATCACCAAACACCAACACTGGTGAGGGGCCAATTAGCCATATTAAAGAGCAGAAAGGGCCATAATATAAAAAAAAAAAATACCGAATGTTCGAGGATGGCCCCCAATGCATTACCATAGACCTCAGAGGCCAACTGTAAATAAATCGATATAATTGAGCTTTTTTTTTTATATTATGCGAAGAATCACGTCACTGCGGTATTGTTCACCGATTGTTGGACCTTTTTTGCATATATTCTTTTGTTTACTTTAATATGATATATCAAATTCGTGATAATTTCATGTAATACGTGGACACCATGAATTTTTATCATTTTTTTTTCTTTTTTCTTTACTTTCTAACTTTTTTTTCTTTCATTTCTAATAGCAGTTTTTTTTTCTCTCCACATACCGTAACGCACAGAATCAACCCTCGTCTTTTTTCTTGCCCTTCAGCCTATACAATTGATAACTGCTTCGTCCCTCATAAATCCTCCAACTTATTATCTAGATTTCAATTAATATTTCGTCGATGCTTTAATTTTCGATGATTCAATGTTGAAAATGTCAGCAACTTTCAATGATGTTGATCATTTCCAATAAACATCTTCATAAAAATCAACAATAAGATTACGAGATTAAAAAAATTTTTTAATGAATAAAAAAGAAAGAACGATTAATACAAACGATTAAAATCTCATTCCGCTCGCGCGCATATGATAAAGTGCGAATCAGCGTTTTACTTCTTGAACATCTGAGGTCACGGGGATGCTAAAATTCGATATCCGTATACCTCTTTGTGTGTCGATCACGAAACGTCGCTAGCGTCTATAAATAGTTGGATTTAACTCTAACCCGTGGATGAATCGATAAGCTTAAAAATAAGTCCATAAAAGTACTCGAACACTTTTATAAAATAATCCAAACCTGGAATAATAGTTGTTGATAATGCGTGCATAAGTTGTAGCGGCATGTTCTGTATATAAGTGTTTACCAGCGGGTTAATTCGTGAATCGCGAACAATTGTTTGCCTTTTCACTTCCAAAAGCACAATTGATTTTCGCTCATCTTATTTTAATGTCGTTCATTTTCCAAAATTGTCAATGGACTGTCATTGTAATAATACCCATTAACCGTACTTTTTTCATCCCTTCTATGCCTCCTTTCCATCATCTGTAATGGCATAGGGGGTTTACAAAAAAACCCTATGCCGGGTCTTACAGAGTTCATTCCCGCAAATCGACTGAAGAAATGTCACTGAATAAATAAATTCACTGAACAACTATTTTAATAAACAAAGTTTGTTCCGACTCACGTAGCACTGACTCTGCATAGGTTTTTTTGTAATTACCCTATGCCATTACAGATGATGAAATGGAGGGATGAAAAAATTACGGTTAATGAGTATTAATACAATTACACATTGTAATAATACACTGTAAGACCCGACTAGATTCGGCATAGATTTTTTTTTTGTAATTATCCTATGCCATTACAGATGATGGAATGGAAGGGATTAAGCAATCACAGTTAATGAGTATTATTACAATTTCGTATTTTAATAATACACTGTAAGACCCGACTAGATTCGGCATAGGTTTTTTTTAATTACCCTATGCCATTACAGATGATGAAATGGAAGGGATAACAAAATTACGGTTAATGAATATTGTTACAATTACACATTGTTAATGAAATGTGCAGACATTCTGAAGACATTACGAGACATTCCTGGGATATTCTAAGACATTCGCGCTAGTACTTGGAAAGTGTCGGGTCCAAAGGGTAGAAATTCTTTCTCGAACAAAAAAAAGAAAGAGGCCTTAAAGCGTGGCACATGAATGAAACCTTAGCCAACTTAATTTTCAAAAAAAAAAATTTACAATTATCTCTATTTCCCCCAACTATACGAAAACAGTCGCATTCCCTCCAGTTTCAGACCCTGTTTCGATCGAATGCCCGCAAAGCGCCTAATTGTAATTGGCTCTCGATTTCTCTCTGTGCAGGTCGTGGTTCTCGCCATCACGTTCGTGATCGCTGTCGGTGCAAATTTGGGCATCGCTGCATGCGTCCTACGATACAAGGAAATGAGAACGCCGACCAACTTATGCTTGGTCAACCTGGCTGCGGCGGACTTATTGTTTGCCTTGGGAGTTCCGGCAGTCGCCTATACCAGGCTGACGCAGTCTTGGAGACTCGGCGAAATTGTCTGCCGACTGCTGCCCTATTCTCAAGTAAGTTGACCGACTTAGAATTTATCGTTTGCGGACCGTCTTGAATTAAGGACGCGTGCAAAATTCGCCTGAAACAAAGATGAACCGTCGTTCAGTAGTGGAAATGTGTCAACAGTTTCATCTCGATTGAAATTGACGGAAATGGGAACTGCAATAAATTCAGGAGGATCCATTATATTAGGTCTTGGGTTGCGATATAAACTGGAAATAATATTACAGCGATATTATGGCAATATTGCTCTGAAAATATTGAACTCGATGCTCCTTCTAGTATACTACTGTGAATAAGAAGTAAAATGTAATAATATCGATATCGCGTTTCCACAGTAAAGATGTTGCATTGAATCTCTGCAAGTATTACATGAAAATCGCTCGTAAATATACTTGTAACGTGCAGTTACTATACACACTTGTGCAAGTTGAATATCACACACAAACACACACAAGCACACAAACGCGCGCCTGAGAGATTTTATTAATTTATCGATTTCCCGCAGTAATTTCTGCACACTCGCTCTGGAAAGTTTCTTACAGGTCACCGTTTTCGAGTTCAAAATTGGGTTCTGCATATTCCAACCCTCGAACCTCCCATATAATAACCGTTAAAAGGGAGTAATCACATTGGCGTAACGCAAATTTTTGCATACTCGTTCAAACGTTGCGGTTTATTCAGGTTTTACGACGTTGTAAAGTCCATGAATGCTGATTCTGTAAATATGTGGATGCTATTAATTTCTTTTTATCCGTGGCTTTACATACCGATAAATTATATACAAGAGTCGAAATCGATTTCCAGTGGCAGCATTTTTAGTTTCTCAAAATATAGCAAAAAGTTTGAAAAGGGTTGATCCTGAAAACGTTTCACGTATCACGCGCGTATTCCGATATAAACCCAAGGAGGAGTGGCACATGTTGTACATATACATACAGTCTCAATGTGGTATTCTTGTATACGTCGTAGATCGCATGATCTTACCTCCATTCGAGGCAATGTATGGAAAATTGATCCTCCTTATTCTTAATGCACATTTTTATCGCTTCAAAGTTCCGTCCCATCCAGCGATTGGCACTCGCCTGCCAATCACGTGACTTTCCAATGTTTCAGGTAGTGAATGTTTTTTTTTTCATTTTGTAAACCAGAATACTGAAAATGAAATGAAATAACAATACGTTTTGCAGAAAGAGAGGTCAGTAATCATAAAAGATAATCCACCATGCCCACAGTGTCATGGCATCCATATAGTCCATCTACTTACTCTACTGGTAAAAATAGGATTGTGATGAAAATAGAACTAATTTTGAAGAGAGAAATTCTGTTCGAGCTTCTAGATTTGAAAGTTCGTCAAAGTTGCCTGAAGTATACTAGTCGCCATATGTTTCAATCTCTGCGAAACAGCACGCCGGATTGTACGAAACTATCACCACGAAAGTTCCAACGAGCACTCGCACGACAATACCTAACGCCAATTACGATTGCGGCTGATAGTGTGTTCGTACTGAACTATATATTTAACAAACAAACATCATTTATTTTTTATTTGTTTTTTCAAGATCAGCAACTAAATATATTATCATAATAAATAAGTACCATAAATCTGATGTTTACCAGATTGATGATTCTTTAGTAATCGTGTCCACCGGGAAGATACTTAAAAAAAAAAAAACAAGATACTGAGATATAGTATTCCTTCTGCATCCACTCCTGCCTCGAAAGCTGAGAAGGTATTTTGTATCTTAAATTTTCTAAAATTCAGTTTCACCTTATGCAAAGATTCAACGTCGGTTCGACCGTACGTTAAAAATGTTGAATGATAAATTCATCGACCTTTTCTTTCCGCGTACAATTTTCCAAATGTATTTGTAAAAGGAAATAATTATAAGGATGTCCGATATACCAAGCCAGAGCTCGACAATTATAATCGCTCGTCCTAATTACATCAATTATAAAGCAGAATTTAATTAAAATCACCGAAATTATGGCATGACGAAAGCCATTAGGCGAATGTTTTGTTTTCTATGGACAATAATCCGAATGGAAAATGTCCTTGAAAACGTTACTGTCATTTTCAGGTTCCCGTTTGCATACGATTTTGTTTGCGTGGAAATTCACAGCGTATACAGATGCGCATTGGTATTGGTGAGGGCTTTTGGGAAACACGACGACGTACATATTCGATGGGCAAAGCTTATGCTTGGACCGTGACACCAATTGCTTTGTGAATCGTAAAGGCGTAACAGATTTTAAACTTGAATGTTGGAAAGGTCTTAACTTGGAATCGACTTTGATTAGATTTCCAGTACAGCTTTAATCTTAGGTTTAACTGTGTTTTCAATAAAAATATCCTTTAATAATGCGAATGCGTTCGGGGAATCACTTTTCAATAAATACAAATAAAAATCTTCATTCATGACGGTCAAAAACTAACTCTGACGCGAACTCGCCCCTCTGCTGCTTGCGAGTAAGTACCGCGACTTGCGCGCCATCTTGCGCCAGGTGTTTTTCGCGTCACGGAGTGCAGGATGTGTCGTAAAGTAGATCTACAATCTACAATTTAACGTGGACGTTATCAATTTCAATCTTTTTCGATTAGTTTTAATTACTTTCAATGGGATTAGAACACAACAAAGTGTTGTTTATAGTAGAAGGTATATCGATGTTTTAGTACAATATTCGGGAGATTTGCGTGACCACAAAGAGGACATGGAGAATGAAAAAGTGTTTTTCCCTCGTCTTACCTGAAAAGTGTATATAAATAGGAAAAAAGAAACCATATTATTTATAAAGGCAACACTATAATTTGCATAATTAAAAATCTCGCCTCTACTCCGATAATTTATTCATTGGAGGTGACCGCGGCATGTGGTAAAATGCACTGACCCAGAAAATCTATAAGCGATTTAAATTTCTGCCACGGCCAGGATTTAAACAACTTTCCTGTATATAACTGATGAATATAATAGCGAAATTCATATGCATATATATTTGAGTAAATTAAATTAAAAGATGTCAGGAAATTTAATGCAAAATGTCAGAAATGCCTGCAAGTATATGAGCGCATGGGACGACGCGGCGTCAATCACAAAATGTACGTCTCCTGGGATAAATCCGAGTGCCACATGACTGATCGGGAAATGCGATACGAGGAGGTATTCGGATATCCGTGCATATGTAAACAATATATATGCCACGTTGCCGTGTATAATGTTACCGTAAATCGATCGAACGAAAGTGTGCATTTCTACATATTTGCGACTGATATTTTTAAACGATAATTGATTGAACGGCTTTTAAATATAGCTCCTTCCCATAGTCAATTGACTTTACACCATATGAACGACGAGTCATCTAATAATCATATACGTATTTTATAATTATTCGACAGTGCGTTGGTGCTTATAATTCTGCAAAAATTCCATTAAGCGGTAGTCCCTGTTTAAATCTCTAAAATTTCTGTAATCCCAAGGGAAAAAGATGTTGATTTAGCACAGAGCCTATCGTACAGTAAAACCTATGATACCGTTCCCTCCGATACTGTGCAACCCATAACACTGTGAAAGTTTTACCCATAGTACTGTGCTATCACAGGGGAGTGATTATACCCCCACCATATACCCCATACAAACATAGATCTCACAGATTATACACACATGTCGGAGAAACCTCCATCTTGTGCCGTAGGAGGTAGAAGGAGTAGGGATGACGGGGATGACTTCCACGCCTCCGCGTTTGCACAGTATTATGGGGTGGCGAAACGGACAAAAAACAGTATCGTAGGTTTTACTGAATTTCTATTTTTGATCGAACTTAAATGCATTGAAGAATGTACAGAAGTTGAATTATCTTTGTCTTGAAGTTAGGATTCTTTATGCTTCTTAAAAAAAATGGTCAGGCGAAGGGTGAAACTTCACTTTTCTTGGAGTGAAATTACACTCTGCAACATTTTTTTTTGTTATGACATTTTGTCGAAAATCAACGATATCTCGAGTTCTAATTGGTCAATTTTGAAAAATCGACGAATATTTGATTCGATATACTTTTCCGCGAATGTTGAGTTGTCATTCAATTGAGAAAGATACGAGAGTTAAATTTTTTTTTGAAATAACACGGGTTTCAAGGTTTTGCGATTTGTTTTCATCGTTTCTCATTTTTGCCATTATACAATTTACGTTCATTACTTTGTCGTCGATTTTAATTAATTATCGTTTGAATAAAGGTGGAGGTTCTTTGAAAACAGCTTTCATAAAAAGTTCGTAAAGTTCTTTGCGATTGACTTACATTTAAGTAAAAGCAACAGGGTAATTTATCACTTAATATATATGAAAGATTCTCCACGAGCATCTTTCGGTTGTTTTAAAACTTGGTGTAATACGGCATTTTTCATCTTTTTAAGAGAACGAAACTTTGGTTTTAATGCACGTGAAAGGAATTTCAGATATTTTATTACTTTATTTCAAAACATGAAGAAATTGAGAAAATCGTGTTACGTCCAAATGTTAAGACATGATGGCGTTTTAAAAATATGTAATAACTAAAAGAACATTTTCTTTATTTCTCAAGTTCGTCATAACGATGAAAAATTCATTCAATAGTATAAAATCTTTATTCAATTCTGCTTAGTATTTTTATGGAAGCGCATTATTGCTTAGACTTGAAGAAATATGAGAATCAAATTATTATGCTTTAGATCTTTATATGCAATTATTGGTGACGTCATTTTAGAAGACATTCAAACGTTCAAAAGTCTATACGAAATATCATTGTTATTATTATAAATTTTATTGCGATTACACATTCGTTGTTAGATTTTCGAAATTCGATATGGCGAATCCAATATGGCGGATGAAAAACCGAAAGTTTGCTCGATTAATGCATGAAGCTCGATAGTCGGTGATTTCTGGGGTCCCTGTATTCGCGAATCCACTATCACATTTTCGACAATCAAAATGGCGGACCAAAAACATCGTCTCTCGGTGTTTACTATAATATAAGCTCGTACATTTCCGGATGATTCTTTACTTTCTGCCATCTTCGGATTTCTCGATTCTTTTAGCCTGTAACATTATGACTTTTTTTAAATTTTCACTTTTAAAAAGTTCGTTTCATTGCAAATCGAGCGATTTTCACTAAAAAAAAAATCAAAACAAAACAAAGAAATAAAATGTAGTAATGGAAAAATCGATTAAATTTTAAGTAAGAAAAGTAAAATCATTGACTCGTAAAAGAAAAATAAATCTCACTGATAATTTATTTCATTTTTCAGTTCGTTTGTGGTTTCGTACTTTTGTGGACATTGACTCTGATATCGATGGATCGACATCGTTGTTTGGTCGTAGCGCCGTACAGAAGCGCATTAACATCATCCAGAGTCGTGACAGCCAGTTTGATCACGTGGTTCATTGCCTCGTCAATTTTTTTGCCTGCAGCCTTTTGGTTCAGATCCAGGGTAAGTGACGTTTTTGTAAATCCAATTATTAGGGTCTTATCCATTGTAGACGATTAAAAGTAATTAAACATAGGGGATATCGGGAATAGATAAGGTCATTAATTGCCTTACAAGTTGCTTTGAATTCTTCAATGAAATCGAATGATTTCATTAATCTTAATTAATCTAAATATAATGTATCAATTTAATATATGAATGTTGACATCTTAATTATGTATTCATGAAATTTTTTTTTACGATTTATCATTAGTCTTCATTATTTTTCGATTTTATCGTCTTTTAACTGTTTATTAAAATGACTTATTTGTCGTTTTTTTTAAACGAATTAAAAGTTTTTTATCAATGTTTTAATTAATCTATTTTTTAATGAACTGCTTCTTATACAAAACCTTTCTTTGGATTTTATATGCCTCCAATGACTATTACAGTATTACCTATATGTCGAGCTGCAATAGTCACTTGAAAAATATAACATCTAATCTACAATTTATTTATTTTGTTGTTTGTTGTTATTATTGTTGTTGTTATTGTTCTTCTTCTTCTCCTTTCCTCTTTTTCTCTTCTTCTTCTTATTATCATTATTATGTTATCAACGGTCTCTATGGTCTCTATGGTGCGTCAATGTTTAAACGACCTTTTTTATTTTCATTCCAACTTCTTTACTTTTTGCTTATTATTTATCGAATAAAATTATATTTATTTTTTATTTATGACTTAAATTCATTTATGACTTTTCTACAATTTCTTAAATTTTTCTTTTACTCAAAAATGTCTAAAATGTTTTCTTTTTCGTCAATTTCTTTTTTTAAATTTCTGATTGATTTTTGTTTTTGTTTTTTTTTTGGGGGGGTACGTTTCGTAATTCAAAGTTAACGGATGAAAGCCAAGCTCGGTTTTATTTCCCACTTTATAGGAGGTCACGGGCGGTTTTACGATATGCACTCTGGTCTTTCCAAGGAGCGAGATCCTCAACGTGTCTCTGTGTTTCACAATACCAATCATCATCGTATCCTGCCTCTTACCGATGGCGCTTTTAGTCTACCATTATCAAAGGATTTTTCAGAGAATTCTCAATACCAGAAATCGCTGGGCGGTTTCCTGCGTCGCACAAGTGAGTTTGATCCCTACTTTTACCCTTCTACATATACCTGTTTGTTGATTAAATATTAAAAGTGTATTAAAAAAAAAAAAAAGAAAAGAAACAAGTAAAACGAATGTTCTAATTGGAACTTTCGGATATGCCATACCTTTATAGCGATTGTAAGTAGTAAGCGTCTGAATGGTCAGACGGCGTTCATTGGTTTTTTATTTCGAAGTTATATAGTTTTTCTTTAATTGAACATTTTATTATATAAATAAATAAATAAATTAAAGATAACGAGAACGAAAAACAATGGTTTTCGCGTTATTTTATTTCTATATATAGAACAGAATAGAATTTTTATTTATATTACGCTTTGGGTTTTGAAATACTTTACAAGCGCGGTGATTGCAAAATGTATAGATTATATGTGTATAATGAACTTCAAGAATTCGCGGAGATAATATTATAACCTATAAAAATTGCTATTTTTGCAATCGTTATTTTCAAAATTAAACCATTTATTTAACATACCTATCGTATACTATTGGCTCGCAAAATAGTTGTACAATATATACAATAATATTGTACTTAAAAACTTAAAAAATCCACCTACAGAAAAAATTCAAGGTGGCGGTCTTAAAATAGGGAAGAAGTACTGAATATATTTTTACAGGAATGAATTGAACGACTAATTAACGATCGAAAAATCATTCGTACAATCTGAATATTGTTAAGTTTATATCTATGTTTTTGAAGTTATACGGATTAAGAAATTCAAAATGGCGGATCTAATATATGGAATTTTCAAAATATCGATGAAGTGTAATGAAACACCACTCGGGGAATTTTAGGATCTCAAATTACGAATATTAGATTCCTGTCCGAATTACAGAATTCAAAATGGCGGATATATATAATCGTTATATTCTTATATTGAACTTATATTGAACAAAAGTTCTGGAGTTAATGGGTTAATTATGTAAAAATAATAAATAACAATTGACGAAGTCTGGCGGAAAATTAGGAAAATATGTAACAATTGATGAAAACAAATGAAATTCAAGACAAAAAGGATTTTAACCCATTAAGTCCTTAATGGAAAAATTTTCACTAAAATTTTCAGCGCTTATATTTTATGTGAAAATGGATTATAAAAAATATATGAATAAGCGTATTCGATGTAAAATTTGATGAAATTTCAGAATCTTCTATTAGATTTTTCGAATTCATCGTATTTGAGTAAAAAATTCCAGAAGATTTTTATGATTTTTCTGTGTTTCAGCCGCCATTTTGAGTATTTTAAAATTTTTTTCAAAACTTCAATCATCAGATTTTTAAGTTTAGGTCTCGAGGACACATTTTCTGTACTTTAAACATTAAATTTTAAGTGCATTCCATTTCAAAAATCAAAATGAAAAAATTTTTCATTTTCGGA
>JAPYZR010003080.1:0-77041 GCA_030522945.1 Trichopria nigra
CTTCAGAAATCTAAAATTAAACAGCATGCAATAAATAGAAATAATGAATAATTTATTCTTTTAATCGTTTTTTTCTTTGAAGTTCCCTTTGCCCCCCGATGAGTTCTACAACTTTTTCTTATGACATTTTTTTTATCAGAGTCGAATTGGCAAAGTTACAGCTCTTCAAATTTGTATTTTGTGAAGTTGGTCCCCCAACATTTTCATATTCGTTTTTGTTTTTTTGTGAAAACGGCAGAACTATTTTCAAAATGCTATACCGACAACAATCACTTCGAGATTTGCGAGATGCAGTTCAAGACTTTTTTATATACCTATTGACTATTGATGATATTGATTTTCGTTTGTGAGCTAAAGCGCGTAAGTACGTAAGATCTCGGACAGAAATTGTTTTATTACATTTTTCGGCCCATTATGGTGTGAAGCATTGACATTTGATGAAAAAAAAATATGGTCATTTTTTTCGAGTTGTACAACATTCAACATCCAACCTTACGGTATTGGTAATATTGAAAATGTTTTTTCATTTGCATCGAATTACCTCGGACAGACCTTGTACATACATAAGGGAGAGCCACCAATCTCGTCAGGTATAGTTTCTTACATACCCAAAATAAACATCGTCGAGGGTTCGAACTTTTGGCGTCTATCGACAGCTATCGGTAGTCTTTGGCACCAAGAACGGTTTTTCCGTGGTAGACGCCACTGATGCCAATTTGGCGGGATTTCTGACTATATATAGTGGTAGAAGATCATCCACGCATTAAAATAGGAAAATCATCCATTACTATCGTAAAAATCGTTTGACCTTTCACGGGGCCGATTTTATTGAATATATATATGTAGTATGTGAGGTTCTGTGTGAGTTGATGTTTACGTATATGTTATTATTTCATGTTTTGTAATTTTGGAAAGTCTCCAGATCCTAAAGGGGTGTGTATCTGTGCACTCAAATACCAAATTAATGCTAGTTTTCCATTTAAATTATTTATTAATTATTAAATACACATTACATACAATGAATATACAAATATTTATAAAATTAAATTAAAAATTTTTTATACATATTATCACATTTTTTGCTTGCAAGTAAATGCCAAAAAACAAAAATATATGAATAGTTCCGAGTTCCTTAGTTCACATTCGCATTAATGAAATCACCACTGTACGCAGAACAAATGACCAAATTTCATGAAATTAGGTCTAATTGTTTGGGATTCGTTTGCGAATTCAGATTCGATTAGAATTTTTAACTATTTCACTCACTAGATACTTATACTATTTTTTTGAAACAAGTTGCGAGAAGTTTGGTTTAGCAAATGTGTTACATTCAATGTAGTGACAATATGTATACTTTCGTATGTATATTTCCGTGCGTGCAGTTTATTGTACGGAGTAAGTTCTTCGCGCACGCTCCTCGAGCGAGTGCGGAAATCAGCCGCTTCGCGTACTTTATCCTTGGATGAGATACCAAACTTCTCACACGCCACTTCAAGAGAATGATTAACCGTTCGGGCCAATATTAGTACAGATTATACTATACTAATTACTAACACTTACCAGATACATTAGTTTTATATACTCATGATAATTATTGGAAACGTTTGTGATATCCTTGATCGTTGGTGTTTGTTCTTACAGAATATCAATTATAACTAATGCGCAATTATAACGATATTAATCCATTATAACTAGTCTCAGAATTAGATAATTAACGTTTCCCGCCAAAACTACTAATCTCCGTTATTCTCAATAAGATGCATGATGAAATATTTTGGATATGTTTGCGATCTCCTTGTTCTTATAGAGCCGATTCTTTGCAAATTGATATTCTGCACAAATTTTTCTGTTATGACAGTAATTATAGACGGGACAATAATACTGGACGCTGAATTCACCCACAAACACGAACGAAAATTATTGAAATGGATTGGGAATTCCTTGCAATTGGTGCGATGTTTTTGAATTGTTAGCTGTTCTGTAAGAATTTTTTCGATATGACACTATTTAGATGGTCGGAATGACATAATCACCCGATTCCGGCTGAAATTACTATATACAGATTCCACCACGAGAGCTATCGAAGTACGAGGGTTATTGAATTTGTTTAAATATATCCGAATATGTAACAATATGTATAACACAATCAACCGCACTAGTTATTCCAACTATAAATATTAGCATGGCACATTTCGTACAAAGAAGGAACAGAAACAGAAGGAATAACGAAGAAGGGGAATATCTTTCGCAATCAATTCACTTTTTTTCCGAATATCAATTTAGTGTCTAGTAACTTTTATTTGGTCATTTTTGTTAACAATAATTATGGTCGTATTAAGTAAATTCTAGTAGATGAATATCAATTCGCAAACGTTTGGGACCAATTTTAAAGAAATCAAAACCGAGTTGGATTATTTTCATGCCCTACATCATTTAAGCATCTAGTAACTGTTCATGTTACTAGTTTCAATGTTAATCACATATTTTTACGTAAATAATTGTTAAAATACTTAAAAATTCTAATAGAATCTGAATTCGCAAACTATTTACGCTTGATTTCATGAAATTTTGTCAATTGCTCTGTACTCGGGAAGTAGGAATTCGCAAACAAAATGCATATTTTTCGACCCATATCGATGGCTTTACTTCACATGGGTGTAAAGTTCATTAAACCATAAAATTAATGGGATATTAAAAATGTAATGCTCTTCGATAATTACTGTATATTATAATCCCGATTTGTAAATTGTGCAATATTTCCTGCTGAACGGGTTGAACTGTAGAATGAACAAAGACAAGAGTGGCATATTATATTTCATATAATGGAAAAACCCCGTCAAAAACATAATGGATAAACGTCATAACATTTATTTTAAAATATATATTTTTCAAAAAAAAACCTAGTTTTCATGTCACCCTGAAAATATCCGAAATTAGTCGGACTAAAAATAAACTCGCTGTACTGACGTTTGCAGCTGGCTGATAAACATTCAACCTAGCCCAAAGTAAAAAACAAATTAAACTCTGATTGCACTTGGTTATATACAGTGACAGATGCTTTTCGACATACGTATTCAAAATATTGAATTTTAAAAGGCATAAATAAATCGAAAGCTTT
Organism: Trichopria nigra; assembly: GCA_030522945.1. Lineage (NCBI taxonomy): Eukaryota > Metazoa > Arthropoda > Insecta > Hymenoptera > Diapriidae > Trichopria > Trichopria nigra. The sequence goes on from JAPYZR010003080.1 coordinate 3,119, forward strand.
GTCAATGCATGAAAAAATCATACTTGTCCTTCCGTTGAGAGGAATAATATAGGCATCGAAATAAATGCACCGACGACAGTCACGAAACCACGAAACAACGACGGTCGACGATGTCTGAATGACGTCATCTCTTAATAACCACGAAACGAATTTAAAGCCGATTTTATGATTGGTTGAAAGAAAAAAGCGTTTCATTTTGAGAATCGTGGGTAAAGTTTCTACTCTGTCCGACCGACGAAACGTCGTCGGCCGCTTCTACCTCCACTCTCGTCTGCAACGGGCGCTTCCCCCTCTGCGCGAACAAAGAAATTATTCCCACCCGCCGCTCTCCCGCTCCTCCGACCTCTGTCCCTCTCTCCTTCGTTGACTTCAGCTATAGCAAGGGAACCGAAAAATAAAAAGCAGCAAAATTAACGAAGGCAACGCCTCGAAGCGAAGTGGTTTTTTTTATTACTTTTTGTGCCTTGCTTTCACGTATACAAGGAATATATTGACTTTCGTAAATCCTTCCAGCGTCAGAAGGACGAAACCGCGGAAGGACCTTAGGAAGCAGTTCGGAAATTTGGAGGACAAGTCGATAGGGTGAAAGATGTGCGAAATCTGAAAGAAATGACGAAACGAACGGCTGCACCTACAGCGCAGACGTTCCTCTTACGATGCGCTTATGGGATGAGCAGAGGGGATCCGAAGAAAGCCCATCTCATCGTGCACGTCCGAGCATTTTATAGGAGAGATTCGCTTTACCCCTTCATTCCCGGTCGTTTTTATCTCCAGTTTTCATTTTATCGCCAGTTCAAATTCTAACTTCACTACTCTTTTCTCCATTTTCATCATATTATACGTTTTCTCCTCTCTCTCCCCCCCTCTCTCTCTCTCTCTCTCTCTCTCTCTCGTGCCCCCGGCCATTTTAATTCCTAGTTCCTGTACATTCTATTTCATTGTCACTGATTTCTGCATTCAATTTCGGTGTCGATGACCGCGTTTGTATAAAATGAAAGGGTGTACGAACTAAAGCTGACGTTCGTCTGGTGCATATCTCGTACATCAGCTTATAAGCACGCACCATTCGATAATCGCACAGTACAACATTTTGTCGTAACACACCATGTAATGTGTTACTCCTCACTTAAACAAATAACAAAATTAAATGATCAATTAAATTCAGAATTAATTCAGAATTAATTCATATTTAAAATGTATTACCGTTTTAATTTATAGTGTGTGTGTACTAAATATCCAATTATATCAGGGCAGATTTATAGTCGCAATTTTACAGCAATCATGAAGTAAAATGTATATATTTCTTAAAATCTGGTGATGGTTTCTAAGTTTTATTCGCGCGTTTTATTTTATCAGGCGTAGTTTCCGTGCTCTCTGGAGATTCTCGTAGAAACACCTTTCATAATAATTAACTATTTTAGGAATCCATGACCTGATGAAATTTTATCGACCTTCCAAATCCTGCGCAGGTTTTCGGTATTAAAATTAAATACCTATGCGTTTAAAGTTTTCTCTCCGCTCTTCCTGCGCAATTCTCACTACGGTATTAAAGAAGGACATTTCACATTCCCTATCGTACCTCTCATTTCATCACCCGTTGACATTTCTTCTCCTTCTAGGATCCTTCGACTTCCTGGACGCGTAACCATTCAAGACAGTTTACCTTCCGATTTCGCGATATCCTATTTCTAGGAGGCTTTTTATCCTAGAAGATAAAATGTCCTGTAAGGTAACGTGTCTGGAAGATGAAGTGGTAAAAAGTGAAGTCTTGTGGGGTATAGCTTGTTTTAATTAACAAGAAGTGCTTTAATTAAATAGGAACCGCGGAGAATGGAAGAACGTCCGTGGAATTCAGATTGGGAAACGTTGCATAGTTTAAAATTTCTTTAGCATCACACTCGATCGCGAGTTCCACTGAACTGATTCTGATACGTTATCACGTAGAGTGTCCTATCTGAGACAGTACGGCTAACTGTCTCTCAATGTGGATATTTGATGGATTCATTATTTTGAACTTTTAAGCTTATGCTTGCAAGCAATGAAATTTGTTCTTCTGGCGAGTTGTTTACAAACACCCCATCAATCATGTCATTTCCACTAATTTTACTCGAATTCCAACGAATTTGGTGTTCCGAACCTTCGAAATTCTTGGTTATCTGCGGCCAGCACAGAGTCGCAAATCAGAATCTCACCATCATATGATTTTCGTTAAATCGATGGATCTGATCCCTCGTGCTCGGAACCAACAGATTCATTCGAAGGCGAATCATGCTGACGTTTAAAAGTCGTTGTGAATATTGTCGTTGTCTTTATTATTTGTCAATTTAAAGAATCTAATTTAAATTATATAATCCTCACGATCCTCGTTTTCATTTTCAATCAAACGATTGAAAATGAAAATATTCATTAAACACATCGTCACTATTTCTAGGTCCTTTACAAAATATAGACCTAACAGGTCCCCGCCAACTTTCGAGAAGTACCCCCATTCGGGTGTGCAATGGCGTGGGGAAAAACCACAGTGGGAGTAAAAACCTAACCGTAACAGAGATGTTCAATGTTCCCTTTTATTGCTGCGAAGTTAGGCCGGTAACTGTTTTACTTTAGAACCCCCTTAACCATTCCCATCGTGCAAATGGGATGACTGTCATTCTTTGACAGTCATCCTTTTCTCCTTCTCTTCTGACTTTACCATCCATACGTACATGCACGCGCCTTCACACTCCATCCGCCTTGTTTACATCGGTGTCAGCAATTGCCTCTTATCTTACCTCTCATTTTTCTTTCATCCTCTCGTCGAACGTATGCAAACGAATGCATTCGTATTCTCTTCATTCGTGTACGTCATCGTGCTTCCATCAAATGCATCAAATCGAGAGATTTGAAAATTAATTCCCCGCTGCTCCTTAAACACGTATGCCAGAGTTGCGGTATTTTTCGCCTGATCGGGTATTCGAAAACAACGCCATCTTTACTTTAAGCGTCCTCCTCCTCCTCCATCTCCTCTTTAGCCATCGCGCATCGGCGCATGCATGTATATATATATATTCTGTACGTCTCGCTTGCCATCGCTCTATCGTTATAGGCGCTGGGCGAGCATTTGTTTGTGTGTGAGCGCGCGGTTAATCGCGCGTCTTTTGTGATCGCTGAAACGAGAACGCAAATGCAATCCGCGGCGCGCGAAAACGAGCTGCTTCCGATTTTCGTTCCGGACGACGTCGAAAGTGGCGCGTCGAATCGTAGATTGAAGCGTTTGCATTTGGACAGTTACACATGCGAAATCACCGAGTGAGCGCGCGCCCGTACTGCGACCGCGCGCTTATAACCTCCGGACCCGTGCTGCCGCCGTTGTCGCCGCTACCTCCACTGCCGGATCAGTTTGTTTTCGTCCGGGTCTCTTTGAGCGCGCCGAAGACGTCGTCGACGTCTTCTCGTCGGCCGGTGCGACATCACGGTCGACCGACTCTCTCTGCATTGATTGGCAGTAAACACCGCGTTCGAGCTCTTGTAAAAACCCCGCGGGAAATGCGGAGAAAAACAGAACGAGAGAGAATCCAATGAAAGAGCGAGAGTGAGTGAGAAAGAGCGTGTGATGGTAGAGGAAGGAAGAAAAGAAGCGCGTGTGTGCACGAGCCAACGTTGACGCCGGACAGTGGCGTGCTCTCTGCAGCGCGGACGACGATATAGCGATTCGTTTGCGCGTTCGCACGAAAACGCGAGGGCCTGGCTCAAAAACACGTGAGTACGTTTTCCTCGATTCCTGTGATGGGCAAGGGGCGGGGGTCTCTCTCCGCGATGTCCCCCCGTGCTCCACGGATACCGGAGCGTCTATAGCTTTTGGCTCAGGGACGAAATCTCCCGAAAAAGCCTCCAAAGAACGGTTTTTCTTTGTTCGAACACAGGTTTCGAGGGGAATTTTTTGAAATTCGAAAGCGTGCGGTGCTCAACTTATCTAAACTGTCACGTGCGCGCGTGTGAACCAGATGAACGGCCAGACTCAGATTCGGAATATATGCCAGGTACACGGCATGTGCGATTTCGTCTTGGTTTCTCTTCCCAAGTGCCGAGTTGTTTTGTTTATCTCGATCTTCAAAAAAAAAAATCTGCTCTTGATCTCTTTCGGGAAATGGTACGGGAGATTTGGGTGTTTTTCAAAGAATCTTGTGTGCCTAAATACGTGTTATAAAATGCTGCTTTTCTCTTGCATTATTCCCGTGACAAGGGCAATTTCTAGAAACGTATTTTTGTTTCGCAACAGGCGTTTTTTATTCGTCTCGTATAGGCTTCTTTTGATACATTTGATTTTCGGTTACTTCATTGTTGTGGCGCCTATACTACTAATCTACAATTGGAGACATCTTTAGATAAGACTGAAATTTCTCTTTTTTGTCCATGCTCGGTTTTTCAGATGAAACATTAACTTTCGAGAACAATCGACCGATGAGGATTTCACTCACGTGTTTTCTAGCAATCATGTACAAGGCAACGGCAACAGTTTAATCTGAAAATAAAAATAATACGATCAACTTGTGTATTGGGAATGTCAAAAAGGTACACCAGAGAAATTAGTGCTCTTCCCTGTATACTCGCGTGACAAATACGTCGTTACATCGTCAGAAGACTTGATCAAAATATACACACACATGCGAGGTTAAAGGAAAAATGTGATCAATTACCAGAAATTCTCCACTATTCACGATTTCTTGGTTATAAAATAAACACGATTCTGCAGGGTGGAAAGGAAGGGGTTTCCCCTATTTTCTCTTAGCTTTCATTTCAGGTGGGCTTGATTGGTTCTTTTTCTTTTGTATGAATGATATTATGGAAAGCCTTGTGTTAGTCCTGATGAAGGCTGAAACATAGAAAATATTTATTTAAAAAAACACCCGAGTAATTACTCTGAGATAAAACGAACAAAGGGGGAGTATTATTTCATTGAATTATGGGCTTGAAAACATTTTTCACATTTCAAGTATTTCCGAAATAAGTACTGCAATGAAGGAATCCGTTAAATACATAGTCATGGAAATAACGTTTTCATCTAAATTAACACTGACGGCAGGTAGAATTTTGACATCTCTTGAAGCGAAAAGTCTCATCGAACATTTTGTTGATTAAGCCTTTCGGGTTTATAATTCTTTCGAGTATGATCTTCTTGGGGTCACTTTTTAAGTTGAAAAATGATGCCCTGGGAGAATTATGATACACTTTTAAGAAAGCAATGTCCGGAAGAGAATCATTCCGGGACCGATTCCAGAGCGACAGGCCGCCAGATTCACATTTGGAATATCGATAATGACAAAACCTAAAGTATAATCACTACTGATGTTTCGACTGATTTCAGTATTCGCCTATGACCGGAGATTACATGTAACACCTTACCGGATATTTACAAAGAATACAAGAAAAAACGAAAAGGAAAATTCAAGTTCGTAACGGCTCTTTACGTAACTAAAGGGACTTAAAGTTTTAAGATAAAGGATTTCGAGGATTCGATTTATAGAATTTTAGAACAATACCATCCATGCCTAATTGGAATTCACCGAATGATATAGAGACCATTCTGGTTTCTTCGCTTTTAACGAAACATTTTTGACGCTACGTCGTTCTTGAAACCTATGCAATTCTGCGTCATTTGCTTCAACACGATGGTCTTATAGCAGCACTGTGGAAACCTCCCGTTTCTTTTCCGGAGTCCGGACTTTCCAAGACTTGATTCTCCGCGACTTTTCGAAAGGTCGTGCGATCCTTTCTCGAACAATCCTTTTTATCGCTTCGTTTCATCCTTTTTATCGAGCGCTAATTTTATTTTTACATCGAAGCCGTAAAATTCTATCGGAGCTTCTTTACGACTTTGTTATATATGTCAGAAAATTCTACCTGCCGACGCTTTATCGTTGTCTTTGCCCATGTCGGTACTCGTTTTTCAAGAAAAATAAGTGCAGTGTTTCAAATTGCGCCAAGTTGCCATTCATGACCTTATTGCACGTAACTAAATTTAATTTCTATTTTCATAAATGCACGGTTCTGGAATTCTTTCCGAGAATGCGGGCGTCGTAGCATTCGTGGATGTGGAATTCTTTTTGTCGAAATGACGAATTCGTATAATATATTATAATAAACGATGAAATTTTCCAGGAGCCCTAAAATTGCCAGCGACATTGCACTCGTCTTTCCGTCACCATTAGCGCAATTGAACTTGACACTTTAACCGATAAGATCATTCCATTTATGTCCAACGGAATTATTTTCCCAGTGTATAGTAACAACTCTCCTTCGACAATTCGTCGTATTTTTAGTTCTACCGTGAAAATGTTTTCGCGTTTCTTTTATTTTCTGTGCAATTCTTTTGCATAAGAATGAAGAAGTCAGTGATATTGTCTACAACTAGCCGACGACGTTTGAACGCGCCAAGAATCGTATAGGATTTATTTCACTTTTATGTAGATTCACGGATTTTGTCAAGAAAGTAAAAATCGGTTACAGAATTATTATACAGTACGATTAAAAGACAAGCAGTTAAAACTAAAATTTAAAAATACTGACCATTGTTCTCATCGATTTCATGGGGAAGAAGCGAAATAAATAAGAAAATGCAGTTTTTCAAACAGAGCTCTTCACACCTATTTTCGAAATTATCATCTATAGTGTCAAGGAATATTCTTTCTTTTAACTTCTTTATGAAAGGTTTAAAATGTCAGCGTTAAACAAACTTCACTACTATTACCAGCTGTTTGTTTTCAAGTCATGTACTGACTCTTTAAACGCACTCAGATTCTAAGTTTGAGTGTAAGATTCCATTCCTATATAATATACTGGACCGTCCAAAAATGGTCGACTATACCTAGTTGTAGAAAATTTCACCTACTTCTTTCCTTGTATGTAAAGCATAGATGGTACAGGCTCTTATATTTCAACCTTGATGCAGACCATCGTCTTAGTTTTTCTTATATTATCGAGGAAGTGGACGCTCCTTATAACATAAGCGAACCAGGTTGAAATGCAAACGCTTCTTCATAGGTGATTTTTTTTTTTTCAGTATAAAATTTCAAGAGGCATGTATTAATCGTAATAATGGAGGTGGGTGCGTTATAAATTAATTCAATTTATAGATCGCTGTTTTTTCTATTTGAGCGTATCGCATTTTTAAATATCAATAGGAGGAAATGTTACAAAGATTTGAAACGCTCAAGCCGGCTATTTATGTGAAAAAAAAAAGAATTAGCAACGTTTTAACTAATGGCAGTGTTGGATGCTGAGTATGCCTCCATCTCATAATTTTGTACATATTAAAATAAAGCAGCTCTTCAAATTAATTACGGAAAGGGTGTTTTCCATACCGTTGCTTAAATTTCTTGCTTTAGTTTTGACTTATAGGAAGAGTGAATGCCGTTTTGCCCGGTTTGTAACAGGAAGCCTACTGAAAATGATACTGAAGAAACAAGACGCAAACACAATAATCTATCATAACGCACTAACTATATAATACAAGACTACGAATAAATTGTTTCTAGATATTAACTCGTATTATTCAATGTTTCCAATATATAGAACAATTAAATGCATTGACAATTGGCAGCTGCAAAACCACTACTACACACCATCTTGGAAGATCATCAACAAAACACCGTTGGTCGGAACTTTCGCGCAGTAATGTTGAATGGCGCCAACAACCTTGATATTATACTTTTGCATTTCAAATTGTACAGATGTATATTAATTTAGTTGAAAATAAAAAATTCACCATTCTAAGCGTATAACTGTAACGAAGAATTTGCAACTTAAAGCAGGTGCAAAAATTGCTTGCTCTACAGAAAAGGTTTTCCTCGAAATAAGGGTAACACGAATCTTCTTGGCGGCGTAATTCAATGCTATGTATACTTCTAGTATATTTTTGTTAAATATATGAGCGAGTAAGCCATTATGTAAGACTTACTTATTTTCTTGTAACAGCGAATATATACGTTCTGAATGGTTTCATGAAATATTCCGTCAAGTTTCAAATGACAAAACGAAATTTGAAAGCAAGTCACCAAAATGGATTAAACAATCCGTGATCGTTCATCATGGCCCTGGAATCTAGACATATCTGATCAAAACTACAATTTATATTTGTGATTTTTCTTACTTATCGATTTATATCGATAAGTAACAATTTTTCTTAGATTTCGTTCGGTGAAAGGTTATATAATTGTAAATATTATTGTAAATAATATTATCGATACTCCAAACCAAACTAACTGTATGTTTTGCAATGCTCCTTCGGTTAGAAGGAGCAATTGCTTATACAGAGTTCTTCCTGATGTATATGATAAAGTCGCAAATGGTGATGCGACACAAATACTGCGTATTGCGGACGCTATTTTGGTTTTTATAGTTTTTCAATTTTAATATTAATATTTTATTTATCGCCACTTTTACATGTACAATAATTGACGCTCCAAGGCGAAGCGCTGTCAATGACGGAAACAATACTGGTCGAGCACTCGACAAAATCCGACAACCAGCATACCACGGCGCTCGAATAAACAAACAAACACACAACAAATAACGTACATTGCCGAAACACTTCCCAGAAAGCTATACTTTACATAGAAAGAAATCTAGCTTTCTGGGGAGGGATGGTAAATTGCAGCGTTTCATCTCGGGCCCACTACTAGAATCGTCAGTAAGGCTGGATAACCTTTCACTGAACGAAATCTAAGAAAAATTCTTGTTTATAAATCGATAAATAAGAAAAATCACAAATATGATAAATTCTGCATCTGGATTCACATGAAGAAACACAGATGTCTCTGTATACCATCAAAATCCGCGCAAGCGGTCAGAGACATCTAACATCAATATATATGGACGTCTTTCTTAGTGACGTCCATAGCGTATAATAAGGCAGGTCCCGCTACATCCAGCCTTACTGACGATTCTAGTAGTGGGACCGAGATGAAACGCTGCAATTTACCATCCTTCCCCAGAAAGCTAGATTTCTTTCTATATGTAAAGTATAGCTTTCTGGGAAGAACTCTGTATGTTAATGTACAATCTCCTTCTAACCGAAGGAGCATTGCAAAACATACAGTTAGTTTGGTACGGAGTATCGATAATATTATTTACAATAATATTTACAATTATATACAATTTATATTATTGCAGGAAACCGATTGATTCGATTTAACCCTTTGAAGCATACATTTTTATTTACACGGAAAAAGGCTGAAATTTGTTACTCGTGGGTTTTTGGGGTAGCTGATCACGAATCTGGCCTCAGATTTGCAAAATTCAAAATGGCGGATCCAAGATGGCGGACCGAAATATAAAAAGTTGCTCCATCTGAACGAAATTTGTTACTCGGGGTTTTCGGGGTCGCTGATTACGAATCTGACGGCAGATTTGCAAAATTCAAAATTTTTAATTTTTGGTCCGCCATCTTGGATTCGCCATTTTGAATTTTGCAAATTAGACGTCAGATTCGTAATCAGCGACCCCAAAAACATAGAATGCTATAGTTTCATACAAATATATATAATCGTTCAATCAAAAATGAATTTTTTCTGAAATTATTGCTATTTTTCAATTCTGAAATAATCTGCTGTGGTTCAATTCAACTAGGTTTGTTTCCTTCTTTTTTGCTTTAAAACACTGCCTACCGTGTTTTGGAAAAATTTATTGCTATTCGAAATTCATTAAATTCGCATGTTAGATCTGGTCATATGTTTGGTTATGATGACTCAATGAAATTCCTCTGCAAGTATACCATTGACTAATACCTCATGCTCTTATTCACAAAGGTCTCGAAAAAGTGCACACTAAACAATCGTCTAGCACCAGAAGCATGTTCCTGCAAGATATATAACAAATATAAGGAATATATAACCGAAAAAATCAATACGGTCGAAATGTTATTAAATCAAATTGTCATATAATATATATATACCGTTCGTGCCGGAGATTCAATTCGACAACGTATATGTATTTAAAAGGCGTTCAAGGAGTTGAAATAACGCAACAGCATGAACATTAATATATCTGTAAAAGTAGATTTTTTTCAAGAACATCTAAAATTACAGCATTACTGGAAAACATATACCCGAGAGAGTACGTGGAAGAAATGCCGGAAGATGCGCATTAATTTTTGTGTTTTGCCGTGTAAAATTTAATTCGCAAGAGTGAAAGGCGCAAAGTAATGCAGCAAATAATAATATTTCGAGGCTCCTCGGAAACACTGTAATTACGGCGCATTTCTCTGGGACTTGAAACAAGTTCTGTTTTTGCGTCGCTCTCGAGCCTTTCCGAAATCCCAGTTAGATTTGCGCCTTTGTGCCTGGAATTAGACTCTTGAAACTGCCGGATGCAAACAAAATAGAGCGAGAACCTCCTCCATCTCCTTCCCAAAATGCAACGGAGATACAGTCGATACAGAACGCTTCGTCTTTCGGTCAAACAGTATAGTATCCCGTGATGTAACACACATATGTCGCATGTGTTTGCGAACGCTGATTTCCGCAAATTAATGCCGCACCGCACGTCGCGTATATAGTCGCGGCGCTGCAGGATCTTGGCCTCTCATTCGCTGAATCGCTCACAAGGTGAAAGAAGCGCCCTCGCGGTTGTTTACGTCGTGCGACGCGGAACTTGCAATTGATCTAGAACGAGAGAGCGAGACAGCTGTTCGTGGGTAGGAAAGAAAGAAAGAGAGAGAGAGATAGAGAGAGAGAGAGAAAGGGAGCTCACGAGATTGAGCGATACTCGGATCGGGAATGAAAACCGCCTACTCAAAAATCTGAAAAAGTTGCATGCCTGCGGTTCCGTAGTAATCTCTGAGTTACGAATCGCACTCGTTAGAAGGCTGGGTCTGGTTTGCACGATTTTTATAATACATGACGTCACATCCAAAAACCGACAACAGTACAATTTTCACGACTTTCGCATTTGTCCCTTTATAATGATATGTTTTAAGCCATTTCGGTCCGAATGATCCTTTCTCCTTTCGTTGTCTTCTGGTAAAATTCGAAATGTACAAATGCTCAAAGTGCGCACTTAAATAACGCTCAAGGTATAATGCACAAGCCTATATTTAAAGAGTGACTTAAGGTGGTTCTAAAGTAGAGCAGTTAGATACCGACCTAACCTCAAAACGAGAAAAGTATAAATAAAAAGGGATTGAAACATTTTATCAAAATTCGGGCTTTGGAAGGGTGATTCTATACATCATATATAATACCCAAGTAAATATCTGTGACATTGATTCCCAATTAAAAGAGGAAAATCCGAAATAAAATATTTTCTCTTACCAGAACCAAAAATAATTTATTTCGGATAATTCTCGTTTAATTTTGAACCAATTTCAGCGAAATTTTTTTTAGAATTGTATATGTTATGTAGAATCACCCTTCCAAAGCCCAAATTTTGAAAAAATGTTTCAATCACTTTTTATTTATACTTTTATTGTTGATGTAGAATCACCCTTCCAAAGCCCAAATTTTGAAAAAATGTTTCAATCACTTTTTATTTATACTTTTATTGTTGGAAAGCTCGGTGGGTAATTGTTCTGCATTAGAGCCACCTTAAGAGGGTTCTAAAGTAGAACAGTTACCGACCGAGATTTTCAAGAATAAAAGTATAAATAAAATGCCATTGAAACGTTTTTTGAAAATTTGGGCTCTGGAAGTGTGATTCTACTTAACGTGTACAATCACCAAAAAAATTACTGCAAAAATCATTCAAAATTAAATGAGAACTTTTGGAAACAAATTATTTTTAAAGGAGGTATGGAAAAATAATTTATTACCAAAAATGTTCACTGAAATTTTCATTATTTTTACTGGAATTTTGTTGAGGAACTATATATGTCATGTAAGATCACCCTTCCAACGCTCAAATTAAAAAAAAAAAACGTTTCAATCATATATGTATAATTTACATTTTTCGTATTTCGAGGTTAGGTCGGTAACTGTTCTACTTTCGAACCCTCTTAAGCGTTAATTTGGACACCACTTCTACGTTTATTTATTCATCGATACATACCAAGACTTTATTAACCCATTAAGTATACTAGAGATGGACAGTTTTATTTGTTGATTTCCGAGATTCTTTCTCAACTAGAAAAAAAAAGATTAATATTGAATTTAATCTAACCTACTCCATAATTTTATTGCGCAACATTATGTCCAAAATTATAAGAAAATTGTCGTGGGTCTAAACTCACCCTAACCGCACAAAATTGACATTATTATGCTGCGATAAAAATGAAAAAGCGATTGGTAGCACGCACTTTTCTACCGTTTGAATTTCTTGTATGTTTTTCGGCAAAAAAGGTTTCATTTCGAACGGATTAAACTAAACATATATATGTAAATTCCATTTAATTTCGATTTTTGAGAAAAATGACGACATTTGTCGTCTAGACGGATTTTTCTATCATAATATCTAAAAATAATTTATAAATAATTTATGTAATATTACGAATATCATCGATTTAGGATTTTCTTGGAAGATCTATCTAAGTTGTATGAGACTATCTTAAGGTAAAATCTGTTAACGGAATAAGTCAAAACTAAAATTGTTTTAATGAATTGTTACTTCTTCATTACTATAATATAAAAATAAGATGATTTTTCTGCATGTCAGATTTATATCTTAAAAAGGTATTTATTGAACAAAGGTATTTATAATAATAACAAACATATAATTTTGCGCAAAACACATTACACTTTTTTCGTTATCGTGTTTGTAAATATTGAGAGATAAATGCGATTTAGTAAACTTTTGGAAAGTTATCATTGATTTTCCATGCATATTCTTCATTTATTCATTTATTTCTTTAATTAAAATCTCCACATTGATTAAGATATAAAATTTCAACAAAGTTCGTATACCTGCCTTTACACAATTACACTCTTACAAGTTTTTACTACCCGTCTAATGTTGTAAAAATTACAGTGATGCTGACAAGAGGTATTAATATGTACCAGCAGGTGTAGCACCGATAAGGTATTAGTATAAGCAATCGTATATATAACTGTATAACATCTATGGTTTCTAACTTCATTGTGTACACCCATCTATGACTGCTTACTGGAACCTCATCGATGATGTCTAATGAAAATTAATATTTATTAATACGCCTTAAAACGGTATTTGTACAATTATTTCTGCTATATGCAAATAGTATATACGTGACTTCGTAGAAACTGAAGTAACTAGTTTTTATTATAACAGAATTATTTTTCTTGCTGCGAAAAAAAATTGAAACCACGTGAATGTCAATATCTTTTAAAAAGCTCGGAAAAGAAGTGTTCTTCGAGACTCCTGTAAAAACCCTGCTCATAAAGACATGGCGCAACGGTTCTATTTTGTACGTTTTTATTGTGTCGATAATTTACTAGATCGTCCCTTTAACGTTCGTGAGCTTGTATTGATCTCTTCAGTATGAGAATGAAAATAAACGTTTTTTACCATCAACCCTTCTGCAAAAGTGTAAACTTGAAATTCAGGGAGAGGCATTAGAAACGTGAGATTCGACGAGTATATTTCATGGTGTCGTAATCACCCCCGATGTGAGACGGAATTTTTCGAAATTCTATACGAAGGGATTACTCGAAAAGGGGTAAAATGTTTTTCAGGGTTTTCTTAATATATATATGTTATAGCCTCAAATGAGATATCGACTTAATTTTTTTTTTTTTTTTTTTTTTTTTTTTTTTTTTTTTTTTTTTTTTTTTTTTTTTTTTTTTTTTTTTTTTTTTTTTTTTTTTTTTTTTTTTTTTCCCTGAAGGGACGAGAATCTGGTTTCATGATTCGCCGGAACCCTTTACATCTGCTGGGCTTGTTGAGGTCAGGCAGTTTTTTGACGTATATATGTGAGGTGCCTCTTTAAAATCTTTAGAAAATGTTTCCAGGCTATTTTTAAATTTGAGCACTAAAAGGACAAAAAGGAAAAAAGAATCGAACTAAAAAGGGAGATCGAGGTAGAAATTTTTGTTTCCTTTCTTTTCTTTTTTTCGTACGGAAGATCCCAGCTGCTTAATCCGCGGATTTTAGATTTTATGTCGGATTCGTTTGATAAATTGTTTTTTAAAATCATTTCGATGCTACCACTTCAAAAGTTTAAAAATATATTTTTAAATTTCTATATCTCCACAGACCTTTATATATGAACGTCAATGCACCAGTTGGGTTTAAATATTAAAATATGAATCATTATTATAATGTAGTTTAATAAAAATGTTTTCTAACTTTATAGAATATATATATATATATATATTTTTTTTTTTTCATACATAATTTTTTAGCACTTTTTTGTACTGCATAAACTTTTTTATTTATATATATAATAAATTCTAACTCAATCAATAAAATTGCATTAAAATTTTAACCACATTTTCATAAATGAATGTAAAAAGTTTAATATCAAATTTGTGGACGTTTTCTTAAAACAGAATTTCTATTTACTTCACATTTTCAATAGGTTTTGAAATGAAATATTCAAACACTATATAAACAGTGTTTTTAAGATTTTTTAATTTTTATTGTTTTAAAAAATATGAATAAGTTGGCGCAGAATGCTGTGAGTAAAAGTCGGAAACCTTACTCAAAAAGACGTACGTTGTTGATGCATATTCCCTCTCATAGTGATAGATACCGAGTAAAAAACTATTTTTTTAGAATTGCTAAATATCGCCCGTGTATTAAAAATTCAAGAAAGACCCTATCCGTCGTTATAATGAAAAAAACTCGTTATAATCTTTAAAAACCCAGATGACTGAAGGGTCGGAGTGAGGGCTTTTAGAAAGTGATCTAATATGCGGGTTTATCGTCTATAGATATACGGAACTCTAAAAAAGGTCCCATGCATGTTTAACGAGTCGTCACCTTCAAGCTTTTCAAATAATGTTCTAACTTTCTTCAAAATGGCACTAACCACCAACAACGTTTGCGATTAATTTTTTCGCAATGTTAGTTGTTGCATTCCGAACAAATGTACAAATTTGTTGGCACATTTGTATGTTGCTTGTTGTCATTGGTATTGGGCCTGTCATTAAAACTATTACTCTACTAATTGTTTTATGATTATTTTAAGCCTATGTTGTGGTTTGAGGAGGTAGTAATTACAATGGTCGAAAGATAAAAGTGTAATTAAGGCTACATGCACTTACGCATAATGGTAGCGTCTTAGGCGCACGTGCTCAGGGGTGTCATTAATCGCCTAAAGAAATATTGGTTGTTTCAACGGAAAGCGTATGTTTTACACGGATTCTGAGTTAGATGAGAATGTCAGTTTTCATTGATTTTTTACGGCACTTTCCCTAGCTATGGGCGCTTGGTTAGCAAACGGCAGATATATATCTATTTTATGCTTACAAACTTATACGTGAATATTTTCCTCGCAGACTGTACTATGGGGCTCAACACAGCCAGCGTCTCCCGAGCACTTTTTTTTTACGATGATGCACAAATACTGTTATTTTATTTGCCCGCTCGGCCAATGAGTCATTTTTCTTCTTTTCTCTCGCCCTTTCTCCGAGTTCGCTGCTGATCGTCGATAGATAGCGAATGCGTTGTTACGACTGTGCAATACTATGGTGCACGAGTATGTGAGTCGCGTTCATTATGGGCTTTTTTATACCTTGGATCACGGAGGTGGCGCGATGGACAAGGTGCGGGGGAGGGGTCAGGGGATGGCAGGAGGGATGCAATTTGCGATCGCGCAAAACATGCCTCTACACGTACGTATATATATATACGTACGTGTAGAGGCACACACACAAACACGTGCAAGTACTTTGCTGATTGTGCGAATTTCAGCCCGATTTTTATTATTAACTCGGACTCAGCATTCAAGGTACTCCTGCGAGGCTTTTAAAATTTTACAAAGGCAATGAAGAGGTAAATAGATTCTAAACATTTGTCTAGAAGTTTCTAATGTGTAATAAAGGGCTAGTTTGTGAAATCCCTCGCCTATTATAAGGAACTTTTGTCAAAACGTTTTGCATTCCTGAATGTCTTTGAGAACACAAGGATTTCTTATGTTTCGTACCGTAAGTGAAAGTAAAATGTGTCAAAACTGTGCATTCATCAAATTAATATATTGATATAATATTAGTAAATGTGATGAGTTTTATTGCGTTGTTTTCTGTTTTAAGTGATACATCAGACATATGTTATACATCTGCTTTATACTAATTCACATCTTCGACTGTAGTATATATGCATATAGTTTATCCTAAGTTACTGCAATACTTTTCGTTCCTTCTTGATAATACATCCATTTTTCCAGTTATGTCATTGATATTGGAAAACTCCTTCTTACTTCAAAAACCATGCTTCATCAAATTGTTTTAGTCGCTGTTAAATGATTACGTTACAGTAGTAATCTTGTAAATGTCTTGTTAAAGCTCTCAATTCTTAATTCAAATATGCTACTCCTACCGAAAAGTGTTCATCACTCTAAATATAAACATCGATAACGATATTTACTATAAAATAGAATAAAATTTTTAAACTATAACTTTATTGAATGCCATGATGAACTGATGTTCATTCATGTTTGACCTATATATGCGTAATGAGGATTGGACGACCTACATAATTGAAATTAAATCTTACTCAGGTAAGTTCAATCGATTTTTCATTTATATTAAAAACTATTCATCTCTAAGAATTATGAAAAAAACATATGAAGTAAAGTACATTTTAATTTCAGATAAAAAATGAAATTTCTTGGTGTTATAAATGAAAGATACAAAAATACTACACAAGTATGCTTATGTAAAAGTTTACTATTTTTATCGACATATTTCTCTTTTATTTCTTCAGTATGTACTTTTATTTGATTCATCCGATGATTTCTATTTCATATTGAGGCCAGATAAAGGAGCAAGTGTTGAGCTCGTTATTTCACAATTTTATTTATCATTGTGCTCACGGACTAGACAATATTAATTGAACGGAAATAAAATGCAGGGAATGTAAAACAATTACGGAATAGAAATTGAATTTTATTTATATTACGCATTCGTAAAATGTAGTAATCGCAAAATAATGAGTTGATAAAAGAGCTCAAATTACTATTTTCCGTTTACTTCCCGTATACAGGAAACATAAATTACCCACGCAGTAGTTATTTATTTTCCTCTATCATGGGAAAATGGAAGACGTATTATATCCTGTTGATTTCACGTTTAATCAGATTAATCGATGCAGCATTTTGCGAGGGAGAGCACAGAAACGCAACCAGAGAAGGCTCGCCAATTTGCGTTCATGAAAAATCGAATATTATTAATTACAAGACCCGCGAGCCCTGTCTTTCCTGGTGGCACTTCCGCTGATTCCATTAGTACACTCTTAAAAATAAAGTTCAATGACAAAAAATTAAAAGGTACAGCGAAAGAAAAATAATTCTTTTCGTTGATAGAATTTGTTTTAAAGTGACATTCAATGTGCATTCTCACTTTACTAAATATGTATTATTGTATAAAGCCTTAATAATACAGGGAGGCGAAATTCCGTTGAAATACGAAATAAATATTATAAAAACAATATACAATATACAATATGTATATATATCCATGTACCTATAACTGACTGAAAAAAAGGAACAGACAGTTATAATAAGAAAGAAGTTGATGCTTAAATAAGGAGAAAAATGAGGTATTTAATATGCTAAGTGTTTTAGAAAAGAATAAAAAATCTAATAATCTTAATTAAAAAAAAAAAAACAAAGAATATTTAAAGTTTACATGAACGGTTGAAAGCATTCAATGTAAAACATATAAAATAATAATTGATTGTGAAACAGTATACGAATTATGTGAAATAGGCAAAAATTTCCAAAAAGGACTAAAAATTCATAAACTTTTACGAAAGTTGTCGAGAATTGGTAAAAACAGGTCAACGTCGATAAAATTTCAAAAATCAATACAATAACAAAGAATGGTAAATTGTAAATGTACAGACAAAAAATAAAAAATTAAGACATTAAAAAATTCATTGGACACGACATAAAATTACAGAAAAAAAAAAAAAAAAAACAATAAAAATTGAAAGAAATGAAGAAAACTAATAAAAGAGATAAAAATGCCAAAAAAACAACAAAAATATAAAAAAAAAGAAAGGTTATTAAATAAAAGGCCGAAAAAACGGGAAAATGACAAAAAACTCATGTAAATGACAAATGGTGTAAAAAGGAATTCTCTGTCTTATTCATTCCTAATGAATTTCTGCAAAGTCGTGTTACTCAAGATGAAATCATTGCAAACGACGTCGACAAAATTCTTATCGAATATATATAAAGCTTCTTCGTCATTATTACGAGCGTTCGAACCTTTTCCATTTTTTATTTTTCATTAGCCAGCAGGCTCTTTTGGTTCCCGGTGGTACACCGCCCTCCAGTTCATAGATACTACAAAGGCGCAGATGCTCCAAACAGTGCGTAATCAGGAACGGGGAGCGATTTTAATTCGGATTTTTAATGCTTTTCCGTCTATCGGTTAAGGGGGACGAAGTAAAATTGTAGCGATTTTAAATATGCGCATACTTAATCTATATATGGGGTTTCTATGATCTTTAAAATATTACGTCGACAAATTGTAGTAATCGACACGCAAACGAAAATAAAATACCCTAAAGAATACGGTGTCTTATATTGTTAGTCAATCTAATAAACTCGTTTAAAACGTGACATCTTGTAGTAATATTTTTTACACATTTTCGTTTGACCAAGTTTTTTCCATTTGCTTACGTCATTTACTTCAGATATTGATTTCAGTGGTTGCTCTGTAATTTTGTACAAAGAAGAATATTTTTGTTCAAATATCCAAGATAAATTCCAAGTTTATTTTACTAATAATATTTCAAAAGAAATTACACTGATGTCGTAAATAGACAGAGAAAACCCGTTACATTTACAGTAATATTTTTGCTAAACACTTTTTCCTATCTATATTATATTTCCAAGCATTTGTAAATTATCCAATAATTTTATATCCATTATATCTACTTGATAAAATTCATGAAAACATTTCGGTAATAACTTCTCGTACAGATCTATTTTCTCATTTAATTAACCTTTATTAACTTTTTGAGAAAAAATATGGCATAATTATTTGTTAAAAAACACATTGAAAAAATAATAAATAATATTTTTTGTTAAGTTAATTTTTTTAAATACATGATATATTGCTCAAACTTCGTTCAAAATAATACAGCCATAATCATGGGGACTAAAATGTCTCCAAATAGCCAACTGGCAGGTATGTCCGGGTTTTAATGACAACACACCGGCAAATTGCTCAAAATATACCGATTTCAGCAATTTGCCAGTGTGTTGTCGAAAAAAGCGGACATGCCAGCTGTTTTGCTATCTGGGTCTTAGATCTCCATTATCCCTTTAAGTATATAGAAATATAAATATTCACCCATCAATAAGAGCCCAAACATAAATCGTAAATAATTTCTACGAACGAAGTCACGCATGGTCTATACGCGTTGCGCGCTATATTCTTGATTTTTTACAAGTCGTAAAAAATCGTTTCGCTAGGTTTTTATTTTTGTAATCCCTTTTAAATATAAAAAGGAAGCTTGAGAAAATTTTTGAAGAATTTTCTATGCACCGAACTTTGTGAAAAGAGCGAGGAAAGTTCCAAAGTGCGGACGAAGTCACGCATAGTCTACGAGTTGCGCGCTGTATTCTTGATTTTTTACAAGTCGTAAAAAATCAATTCACTAGGTTTTTATTTTTTTATCCCTTTTAAATGTAAAAAGGAAGTCTGAGAAAAATTTTGAAGAATTTTCTATGGGCGGAACTTTGTGAAAAGGGCGAGGAAAGTTCCAAAGTACGGGCGAAGCTGCGTAGTCTACGCGTTGCACGGTGTATTCTCGATTTTCTACTTTTCTCTACGATTTTCGATTTTCTCGATTGACTATACGTTTTTATTTTTTAAATCCCGTTTACATATATAAAAAGGAAGCACATTGCTTAATATTATCTTATTAATTCTTATCTTATTAATAAGAAGTTTCCTCTCGATTTTTACAAATTTCCGCGTATATAAAATTCTTCAAAAATGTTCCTTCTTATATATTTAAAAGGAATTAAAAAAATAAAAACCTAGTGAATCGACGATTTACATTTATACTGGCATATCGGCATACTTGGCGCTCGACGTTAACGTGTATTTTTCGCCTAATTTTTATAACGCTTTTTTTTTTTTATTTTCTGCATTAAAACTGTTTTATCCAAATCTATGCTAAAATGAAGCAGAAAAAAATTTTTCTTTCTAAATTTTCGTTCAACTCGATGATCACTTCGAGTATACATTGTAACTGTCAGATGATAAAATTGAATCACTCGCATAGAACTTGTTCAGAAATCTTTTTGAAGCTCCGAGAAAATGCGTCCAATCCCACATATTTTATAAGAAAACAATACACGTAAAAAGTGAATCAAAATTCATTAAATTTGTTTGGTTTATTGTACAGTAGATGTAGCGAAATTGACATTCGATGGAAACAACATCGGTACATTACAATAATTAACTAATAAAACTTTCACAATAGTCAGAGCATTATATATGCCATATATATGAACTATATATATACCATAAATGATGAACAACGCTTAAAAGAGGTTATTTGTATTTGTATTTAGTTTTTATTAAGCCAGTGGTTGCGGCAAATACCGCGTTACCTTATGGCTAATGTACATATATTCATTTACAACTATAACTTCAACTATAACTTATATACTAATAATGAACTGATAAGAGGCTAATTACAGTAATTTATAAACTTCTCTATATAGAGCATGTAATCGACAACATTTATAATGCTAAAATCAGTGAGGGCGCAGTAAAGTCGGAACACTCCCGCTATAATCTTAAAGCTATACTTAAAACTAGAACTAAATTTAAAACTAATCGTATCCTATTTATGAAAACAAAACTAATACTTAAACCTATAGGAGAGGGGGCTCATGAGTCCATACTTGGTAGTGACCTATTTGACTCTGATAGGTCATATAATCAATGAGAAACCTGTTATATATATATAACATTAAAATAATAATTTTAGCAAGTATAAAACTTAATTTTCATTTTTTTTAGACAATGTATAACTGGTGAATATTTTCCGCGCTTTAGAAAAATACGTTTTGAGACAAGAACATTTGTTGACTATGTAAATATTTTTTGTACGCCGTATCTTCCGCCGCATCTGCGCTTCTATGGGGGTTAAATGATGAACAACGCTTAAAAGCGGTTAGTATTTCTTACGTTTTGAACATCTGTTAAAGACATGTTTTATTTGCATATTTTTTTTTTTTTTACTAGCTGAATTTTAATTCAAAATTTATTACTGCATTCAATAAAGTTATTAGTAACTCTGTTATAGGAATTTGTATTTATTACAGTAATATAAAATATAAAAAAAAACACACAAACAGTGTGATAATAACATTTTCAATCAATTAAATTTTGTTTACAAATAAAACATTTAAACGAGTAAATCTTTGACCTTGCTTTTTCCACGATTTGAAAAGTGATAATAACGCTTACAGTTACTTGTTAATTTAAACACTTAACCTCATTAAAGTTACACGTTGCAAAACGTGGGAAAATGACGACATTGATTTATGTTAAAACACTTTCATTTACAGTACAATCGACTTTTAGAATCATAAACACAAGTCTTATTATTTTTTTTTCATTTACTTTTAACAATTAATTTTCATAAAAAGAAATTAATTTTACTCAATCATTCGTCGAAGCAATATGAATTATGTTTTTTGCAAATTTTAGTATACTTGGTAATTGTCTGACGAATGAATGGCCTAATTTTATATAGTACTACATTTTAAAAGGGGAGTTTTATTAAAAATTGAGTGTACCCCACATCATATGTCTGCCTTTACTAACGTATACCACACGTGGAGCTCAGAGAAAATGAGACTTACACATAGTATATACAAAATAATCCACATTGTTAGGGTTATCGATAATACTTTCGTATTCCGGATGATTTCTTTTTCTGCTATTGTGTCTGTGAATGTTATGAAATTCGTAATCCCATAATGACTGCCGGATGGCCATATATACTTATATATGAGTAAAAACATCTGTGCCACTTCTCTGCAATGGCGCACATATGTGCATTTTATCATATAACTGGTTAATGTCTTCCATTTTATATATCATATATTGAACGATCTCAAAAGGTTTTACGATTATAGATTTTATGCCCAGGCCTGGAAATCGAATTTTTTACAAGCTTTTAAACTTTCTTTTGTGCCCGCGGTATTTATAAGCATTTGTCATATTCGCACTCCCTTTTCACTTTTTTCACCTTTTTCACACTTATAACTTGTAGATGTTTTCTATCTACAGGTGCGCTATATCGTTCATTGTAGAGCCGTACAAGGGCGGCGGACTGGGAACAATTCGTATATATTCCATATATACCATACATTATATTTTATTGTTAATTATTATCTCCGATTCCATCTCTGGTACAAAAAAAATAACACTCTCTTTGAATATTGTCTACCTTGATTTTAATGACATAAGTAAAATTCCGCAAAATTTCTAATTTTCTATCTGTTATAGATGTGTATTGAATGTGTTTATTTCCTTCGCATAATTAAGTGCTCTACATTCGAATCTGGATGTCGAATTTCTCTAACAGAAGTTATTGAAATATTTTGTATTTGTATTTGTGTATTAATACATTATTTAAGGTTGGTATTCACAAAAATTACCATTCTGACAAACTCCAGGATTTCATTATTGAGAAATTAAAATTTACGTCATTGTTTTGATCGAGGCTATATATGTACAGTTCCTTGTCGTATTCAGATGTAGTATTATTTTTTATTATGCGACTTTTTGCGCTGTATTCAGAAGATGTGCCTTGAAGACAATTAATCTATCCGCCAGATAATAGATCCGCCATATTGGACCTGATTGGATTCACTATTTTTATAAGACCAGAAGTGATCGCTCTTCATAAGATAAGAATAAATTTTCTCTTGTAAAAAATAACTTTTTTCTATATTTTATTTAATTAAAATAAGGATGCACCCATCAGATAGCAAATTAGATCATTTGGTATGTAGATGCAATATTTTCAATTCCTTGTTTGTTTCAAATGATGAAGTTTTTTTTTTTATAATGGAGAAACGAAAAGTTTTAAAAATTGAATGCGTTTAAAGGCGGAAGTCACGTTTACATGGGTTCAAAAGAGCTATCCCAGGCAAGTGTAGCGATGCACCTTGCATTAGTTAACCAAACAGAAAAAAAACACGCGGTATTAAAAAAGAATTAAAAAGAAATGCGAGATAAGGAAATCAATTCAAATAGACAAGACAGGTATAGGCTGTGGAATTAAACGGAGCGAAACTGTTATGAAATTTCGAGAAAATGCAGCAACTACTGAACGACACTTGTGTTTATCCTCTCATAAGTGCAATGCTTGCATTGACTTATTTAGTTCATGTATGCGATGTTGATTCTGAAATCGCGTAATTTGTCGCATCGCCGAGCAAACATTTCAACTCTCGAGGGCAGAGTCAAACTTCTGTCAACTCAAACGCCATAAGCGGCAATGCCGTCTACCATCTGTCTACAGGGAATACGCGTGTATAACTGTATATATAACGTCAAGTGTGTTCGCGAAGGCGTGCGTAAGAATACAATGGGCTAAAACGGAAGCGCGGTCTTGCTTTTGCGGAGACATATTGCGACGAGTTTGGATTAGAAAATTAGCGCGTCACTTTAAAAAAAAAATTGAAGTTGATGTAATTATTAACCAGAATTTAATGTAAACTTAGACCTTACATTCCGCCATAAGCGAAGATAATTTATTTTTTATTTTTATTATTAACATATGTGTTTATACATGTGAAATCTTTAATCATTATCGTCATTTTTCCGTTATTTATTTTTCCTTTAATTTACTGTAAGAATTAATATGTTCATATAATTTTGTTTATATGATTTTTATATAAATATATTTCTTATTGATTTAAAACTACTATAAGACTGACAATTTTTTTGATGGACGATATTAATAACAGTTTAGTGGAGATTATCAGACATTATCAGTCGATGCGAAACTGATGCGGTGTTGAACATCAACTACTGATGCGGCGTTGATCAGAAACTGGCAAGTGATTCATGAAATACTGATTGATCTCGACATTGTTAGTGGCTTGATTTACTCGGTTATAGCACCATGAGAGCTCCATGAGAGCACCATTTCAATGTCTGATCTGGAACTGATAAGGCGTAGTTTAGTATCTTGAAATCAGGCCATGGAACCAAAAAGTGGCCACTGCCTGACCAGTGGAAAGGCATTGGCAAGGCAATTTCTACCAGGATTGCTGAAACCGTTTCAATGTATTTCGGAACATTTGTCAGTCACGTTGGATCGGTTACTTTGAATTTTCGCATTCTGATTCAATTATTTACAAGCAATTCAAACTTTTTTCTTTTTATACAACTTTAAACTTTCCTGAAAAAGTAAATTCTCACTGAATTAGGCAACTGTCAACTAATGAAGGAATGAATGTCTAATTTTTAGAAACTATACACCTTATTTCTTCTTTAATCGCATTGGTTAAAATTTATTTTTCATTTTACAAAATCGTAAAGAACAAGTAGTCAACTGATAAATTTCAATAGAAGTATTCAGTCGAAAAAATATTTGGAGTAATTTCAGAAATAACTTGCGTCAGGCGAAGTAATAAATCTAAATCTTTAAAAATCTTAAGCAACTCACAGTTTTATTTACTGCAGTTATTCCTGGTTCCATGAAATATACTAACGTTTAAAATTAAATAGCTTATAGGAGAGTTTTTTGACCTCTCACCTGTATTTTTGTGCTTCGTGCTTGGAATATTCAAGCATAGAAGAAATAGAGTAATGCATCAGGAATTCAAATGGAGCACAGTAGAGATGAAAATAAGCGTATATATGCGGAAGTTGCAATATATAATTGTAATTGCAATTAAAAATGAATAATAGGCTACCCACCGTATTGAACGATGGAGAAATGATGTTACCTTGAACGACCACAAAACATATTTTATACCTACTGTCGAAAAGCATATTGAGTGTTTTTTTTTTATTACTGCATACTTTCTGCAGATCAGGACGAAACATACGCGCGTTAACTCAAGAACGAATGAGCAGAATAACGTGGTAAACTTTTTTTGAGCCTGACACAGTTAAACAGAGAATTGATTAGATTTTGGTATAAGCATTCGTCGAGTGTTTCATTTCATGCATCGTATCAACATTTATCAATTTTTTAATATGCAATTTCGACCAGTCGGAGCAATGACTGGTGTCAAAATTTCATCGTTCAGTAAATGACGTCGCACTGCATTATCCGGACGAAACAGTGATAAATGTGAAAAGTGAGTATTCGCTATATAAAAAGTATATATATATGTACAAGAGGGCGAAAATTGACTTTTTTCTGGTGTTTTTCGGGTTTCTCTCAAACGATAATCATCGGGATCTATATGTTTCTATGCAACACACTTTGACAATTAATTTGAAGTTAATTGATCAAATAATAACTCCCTTGAAAAAACGAGATCATTTTTTAAAAATTAATTAGTGGATGGAATTTCAATTTTTGCTAACTTTAAAAATAAATTATAAAAATGATAAATAAAAAATACTTTGGTAATATATTATTACACTGAAAGAATAATTCAGTAAATTTAACTAAATATTTCGTTCAAATGACTTTCATGCAGTTTACTTAATTCATATTTAGTTGTAATAACTACAATTTAGTTGATTATATTAATTATATCGTTGAAAATACGAGTAACCAAATATTTAGTTGAATTTACTAAATTTTTCGCTCAGTGTTTTACACGACATTTCGAAGTTCTATACATTTTGTACGTAAATTAATTAATTTGACCTTTTTTTTAAATTATTTTTTGAAAACAGTTTTAAAAAACGTAATGATTTCCTATACCGATATATGTACGAAAAATTCTTCTTGTCGTGTATACATATTTCACGCAAGCGAATACTAGTATCCGGAAGAATTGGAGATGATAGTGCATCGTAATTGTACACGTTTATGTATAGAAGTATCTCAAATCGTATTTCAAAGATTTTATAGCACACTTACCTTGAAGTAGATACGTGCAGTTGTTAGTTCAATCAACAACGACTATTTACGACCACAAGGCAAGTTTGTCACAAACTTTGGTATTCATCTTTTTAGTAGTGCGGCGAATGCAGCAATAAGAAAAGTTTACTTTGATTCAAGCTCTGCGAGCCGTACTCGTTGATTTATATCTTCATTGGAAATTCACCGTCTATTGCAGTATAAAATTAATTAAATGTTTATCAACTTCTTTCAGTTAATGTTTATATATATTTTCGTTTAATTAATTTTCTCATACATATGAATATAAATATGGCAACGGGCAGTTTCCAGGACATTTTTATATGGCAAATGGCAGTTTCCAGGACTGTCCTGGATGGCCTATATATGTCTCGAGGCAGTTTCCAGGACAGGTTTTATACACGATGCGGAATAAAAAACCGAGTTTTAGGCAGGTTGTGACAGTTAGGTTAGGCTAGTTTCCCTTCGGGGGCGAAGATAGTATGGGGGATTCCCCGTTGCTTCGCAACGGGTAACCTGGGATGTCCTGGACACTGCCGCGGGACACATTTATATTTATATATATATATATATATATATATGACTTTAAAAATAATGATTTAAAAAAATTCCAAATAAGGACATAACAATAATTATAGTGAAATGTTTTACCACTTTGATTTAGTAGCTCGATTTCAATATTTCAAAGTCACAGAATGTATGTACTAAAGAAAAATTATCATTCAAAAAGAAATCAATCGTTTTTAATTCGTCGATGCACGAAATTGGTTTTTATTTGCCGTACGTTTACTCGGTCTGTGTACGAATCTTGAGCGCAACAAATATATCGTTGTGGACAAAGCGTATTACGGCACTATTTCACAGCCCTCCGCAGTTTTACGTAGTGAGAGTTTAGTAAACTTGATTTTACAATGCTGTTCATACTCCATTACGAATTGCCTGTTCAAGGCCCGAGACTGCATTTACGAGTGTATGACTTTTAAAACATAACCTGTTAAAAGCTAATAACTCTTCGTATGCGTGAAGCGACAATTAATTACGTTTCGTTAAGTCTATTGTAAGATTGAGAAACCAAATAGAAATTTATATCTGTCGGTACCGAATTTTTCATGCTTTCCATCGCTTAATGAGTCAATTCTTCATTCGGTGTATCTTCAGCGATAGAATTATTTACAATAAAAAATAAAAAGTAACCTGTTTACTATGGAGTTGTTCAAATTGCATACGTCAAATTTGTCTTCAAAAAAATTCCTTTTATTACGATCGAATGTATATTTGTGATAATATTAATAAAAATATATTAATTTAATATATTAAATATATTAATTCCTAAATACTTTTCAACTTATTCAATATGTCTTGTAAACTTTCACATTATAGTTTAAACTAGAATAATAATACATATATTACACGCTATATTAAAATATTTCTATTTATAGATGAAGTGTCATTTTAATTATAATCTAATTATTGCAACTTATAAATCGTAGAGAAAGGATACTCGAAGCAAAACGAATCATGCATATATATTAGGTACTTCAATTATACATGAGTTCATATTTACATATATACATAAAACGACATTATAAACACAAATAAAAAGCAGATAATCGAAATCCTAATAAAACTGTTCCACTTTTACAATTTACGTCAGTATCATTTACGTTATCTTATAGACATATTCAAATTCAAAATTCGAAATTTTGCCAGTAGCATTTAAAAATCGTACAATTTATTGGTGTAATCATCATAAGATAACATATCTTGTGTCAAATGAAGCAATTCTATAACGTAATGCTTTCCTTTTTTAATTAAACCTTTCAAATAGTATATGCCCCTTTGACCATATCAATATCGCCTGTCTGTATCAAACATATTTGATTAGAACACATTCGAACTGGCGGGTGATTTCGTTAGATAAGCAGATTTCGAAGAAATAGCGAACTGAATGCGTATATGATTTATACTGGAAGGCGGAAATGTAACTGACATAGATATTTTTGATAGCGCTTTTAAACACGTGTATGTGCATTTAATGTCCGTTTCTCACAGCGCGAACACAATACCACCGTTGCCATATCGACGGTTGTTCGGTTCACGATCGTTATTTATAACTAACTCGCGAACATCGCGCAATAATTATCGCTATCTCGTCCGTCATCATCCTTTCTCCGATAATTGTTGTCGTGCTCTGTACTCACTCGAATCCTCGGCGATTCACTGACGAGCGTTTAGTCTGCATTTTTTCTATTACACGTATTTTACGCACATGTTTTTCTCGATTCTCGAAGCGATAAGAAAATCGTCGAATTGATTTTCTGTCGCTAGAAACGCTCGTTTTCAACGTCGAAGCTTTTGTTTTTTTCTGGCATTCTTCTATATCTCGTACAAGATTTTTGTTGTTACAACTGTCAGAACAATGACGGTATATTTATAAAGTTTCATCTCTTTTTCGCATTTTAATTATTTTATTTATTATTCACTTAAATACTTAATTGTTTATTTCATTAGAAACTCATTTAGAAATTGATAAAATATTTTGTAATTTCCACATTTTTTTTTTTTTATTTGACGTCATTCTGAATATATGCGTATTTAAAGTTTTTCTTGAGAATATTTCTTAGTCTTCCACCCATCATTTTAGTATGGATATATCTCAAAAACTAATCAGATCTAAGTTGAGCCAACTTACAAAAATAGCAGTCCACGCGCACTTTAAGGATTATAATTTTTGGAAATGATCAAAAGGATCACATTTTAGTGATCAAAGTTTCATATCTAAAATGTCTCATATTGTGTGCAATTTTTAAAACTTTCGTAAATGAACACTAATAGACCCTTAAACGCCACGAATTATGTTCTTCATACTATATAAGTACTGATACCATAAAATATATGGTATTAAGTCGATTATAGAAATATTGGATATAATCGAGATATAATACACATTAATTCTCTCAACCAGTTTCCTAGTATAAATGATTTTGAAGTCGCCGGACTAATAGTCTTTCGAAATTCGGGGGATCCGTGTGTGTGTTTCTTTTTTTAATTTTATTTTATTATAGGGCACCTCAACACTGAGCTTGATCATCAAAGGGTTCGTGACGCCATCACACGTAAATTAGCACAATCGATAGACTGGCGACGAAAGACGATAGATACACAGTTATAACCATACATGCACACACATACGCTCACACTTTGTCGAGCACGGGCGCAAACACACATGCATATGCGACGTTCAAATCGAACGAAGAAACACCCGACGATGGTCAACTCGCTTTCCCTAACTTGTACAACTATTGTTTTTCCATCGACATAAAGCGATAATTGTTATCGTTATCGAGAATAACGTTATGTCCGCACTTATAGTACAAGACAATATATTTGCAATGAACGGTAAGTATTGCTGATAAAAGGGTATAAGATGAATGGCCACTGGTTACGATGAAAAGCTGATTCTTTTTCGAAACGACCAACGACCTGACAATGGCAACTAGGTTTGTCATCAATAAGAATACGCTGAAATAAATTCAATAAAATCGTATTTTTAAATTGTAAATTTCCATAGCGCCTTCAGTAACCAAATGGGCTGTACAACTTTCTTAGTATATTCTGTGAAACACGTGATGACATTTTGATTATGAAAAGTTGAAAAATGTCAAATTAGAGACAGAGAGAGACTGCATTTGTGAGTAACATTTATGTGTTGATTGTAATGTAATCACAATAACGATACATGTATAATGATTTATTGGCATGTGTTTTCCTTCGACAGTATTTAAATAAACAAAAAATTTGTACTCTTAATTTGTTTTACGTGAAATTAAGCCTCTCTTTATATATATATATATATATATATATATCATAATGCAGTAATGCAGAGAAAATGCGGATGTTTAAAGATGTACTTTTAATTTGAAAGTCATTATATAGAGGCTGATTAAATTCAGTCATATACAGAGAGATGCTCCGAAACTCGCGTGCCATATTATCTACGTATTCTAAGATTCACTTTAAACTATTCAAAATTCTTCAATATTCGATAATGATTTTAAAAACCAGAATACAGAACGGTGTCAAGTGACGAAGTAGCGAACATAATATATTCGTCCAACTTACCGCTATTTATCAAGAGTTTCGATTCATAAAGTTTCAGATCCCCCTTCTGCAACTGTCTGCAACTTAATGTCTTGTTTTCATACTTAATTTTAGATATATATCCATGCTACTAATGTAGTTTTACTTACTTGCGAAAAGTCGTAATAGATACTCAAAAACTAAAAAGGACAAAGTGGTGATAATTGTGCAGAAACTAACAGGTTCGATAGGAAAAATAGTATCTTGTTCGCCGGCAACCAACTCGTATATATTTTAGTTATTATGTCGCAAAGTCACGACAACTTTTATGCGTGTCAATTGTTGCCTTTGTTCTCTGCGATCCCATATAAAAACCGGTATGTCTCTAATTGGCGACGCGTGTGGTGTCAACGAGTCACAATGATGCGCGTAACGTCTTGAAAATTAATGTCACTAGAAAATTAACGGAATTATTTGCATATTAAATGTTGAAATAATTATTATTATTAAGTAGATCATCGATGTGAATGGCACGAGCTTGAAAAATATGTCGTTTATCAAGTTTTATTGATGGCAAATTACGAAACTGCAATGATAGACAGCGCTTGTGAAATGTACAATGCGCAATATTCTGAAGGATATTCTGAAATAATTTTACGATCTTAGAGGGATACCGGTACAAGCGACGATTGAATATCGAAAACAAAGCAAAGATTATTATTTTGTTTGGAAAAAAAGTGATTCGTAAGAACCACGAGCTAAAAGAGAAGCACCGAAAAATTTGAATCCGTTGAATGACCGACAATTGCATTGATCGTATAACCGCAGGAAATCTGCAATTACCGTATTGATTTAGAAAACGTGTTTTTCAGTTGGAATGGAATTCTTCGGCGGAATTTACTATGCCAATCGTAGCCTCGTGAATGAACAAAAACAACGGTGAAATCTGAAAGTTTATCGCAAGTTGCGTTATAGGAGAAATTCTAATCCAAGTTTCCGACACAGATACTACGCTCGTTTCTTTTTCAGCAAAACTTGGTCGAAAGAGAAGCCTGGGATTGATTGAATTTCGAGATTGTAATTAAAATTCAAAATATACGGGAAGTACTTTTTGCCCTCTTGTTTATGTATCTTATTGAAAATCAGTCGTGCATTGAGTTCAGCGCGTTTACGTTACACTGAAAGGAAGACTAAATAGAACGACGTGTTCTGTCTGAATCAATGAGGCTGTTCTGGTTCAAGATGCAATTTCAACTTGATTTCGTATGCCATTCTCCCTCCTTCTACGGCCGCTCTTGATTTATGTCAATAAATCAAAGCACCCGCTTCGAACTACAAATAATTAATAATTTCCCATGCCTTAACGGAGTATATGTATGTTTAACAAAAAGGAAATATTAAAAATCCTTTTTCAGTTTAATTTTATTTTTATGCTGATGGGATTGTAATTGCATTTTAAATACAACGTCTTGATTACGATATTGTCATTCGTTGAATTAAAAAAATAAGGTATGTGATCTAATTGAAATATTAATGGACATGCGAGGGTAATTATGATTTTGTACATAATGTATGTATAACCTTATGGTTTTTGAAAACATTGATTTTTTTAATTTCATTGAATTTTATTTCTTTCTTCACCAGAATTTAGTTTCAATTAAAATAATGTAATTGTTTTAATGTAGGTATATTCGGTTATGTTGGTTTTATACAAAATATCTATTAAAATGTTTGTCAAAACGGCTCAATTTCTTAACTCTCGGGGATAATCGTTGAATTTTGAATATAATTTTTTTAATGGATTGTGTCATTACGGCAAGTCGAAAAAAGTCAATAAATGTAGAATGACTGCTGTTCTATTCATGAATTTTTGTATGCTGATTGCATGAAAGTGGACTGAGAAATAAAACAAATATGAACAATACGCATTTTTTGTGATTGTGCCAGTTGAATAATGACATAAGGGAGCTCAAACTTGATGAAAGGGAAATTTCTTTTCCGCCTAAAAAACGAGTAAACTCGCACCGTACAGTTTTGTTTGGTGGCCATAAAATGAACCCTTCTTATCACATCAGAGACTTGTTCCGAGATCTTATTCCTGGGATCTATAACTCTATGCAAGAAATGCATATTTATTTAAAAAAAAAAAATGTATAACATTTTATGAAAAAGAATGTAGACCCTAAGAATTCAATTACGTGTAGCTTTTTATATTACGCTCGTGGCTCGAAGTTTATTCAGAATTTCTAGGGAAGAACACAATAGTCGAACGACGCGACGGCCCCTTCATAGCCTTTCATTAATCTATATTCTAATTGCTAGCGACCTATAATTCAGAATACGCCCTCGAACGTCTGCTGCCGACACGTTGTACTCGAACCACCGCAGTGTCTTCCTTGGTACGGATCTTTGAAAGCTTCGACGTTTTGAATTTTATTTTTAAATTTATGAAAAGTGGTATATTTCATAAATTTATGGTTTTCGAAATGGAGAGTCGATTTAAAGAATTCAAATTATATTCGAGTGATTGATATGAGTAATGAAAAAATTCTATATTTCTTTTATAAACGGGAAAGTTTTACTTATTAAATGTGTATGAGTCGAAATTTCAAAAATGCGGGGATATTTTAAGAGAATGAAATGATAATACCATGTTGAAGTTTTGATCGATCATTGATCGAAAAAAAAAAAATAATATTTTTTTTTTAATTTAATTTCGATTAGCCTAAAAATTATCCCCAATAAGGGAAAAGTGATATAGAACACACACGCACAAATTACAATAGTCTAAATGTTCACAAAAATGCGAACGAAGTCAATGCGCCAAATTTGGACGCTAATAAGTCGGTAATATCAAAACCCGAGTGAAAAATCGGTCGGGAAAAACTATATTGCTACAAAATTAAAACAAGCCCTGGACAGCGATTTCTAGTAAAAACTAAGAAAAGTAAATGCCATCTAGTTTTGGGACAGAATTTGAGATTTTACTATTAGAAAACTATAGTCAAGTACATATGTCTAGTTTCTATCAATGCAGCCGCGAGAGCCTCGAGCACATGTAAAACATAACCTCATTTGCTATGTGTTATTGAAATGTATTAATTTTATTGTTTTCGGTCGCTTACACGAACCTACTGTCTCTGTCTATTGTAGTTTATAATATAGATGTATCAAATATAATCTGTTCAAG
This sequence comes from Trichopria nigra, assembly GCA_030522945.1. Lineage (NCBI taxonomy): Eukaryota > Metazoa > Arthropoda > Insecta > Hymenoptera > Diapriidae > Trichopria > Trichopria nigra. Next base: position 36,534 of record JAPYZR010003080.1, read on the forward strand.
TAGTTGAGGGTTAGGTTACTCGAGTTACTATGTAGAATTTACATAACGCGTTTTGACACGTTACAGGTTAAAATAATATTAGGGATAACTGGAGTGGTACTAGTAACAAAACAAAATTTCGTCAATGATTGATCAAAACTACAACATGCTAAAATAATTTATAGATACTGAATTAAGAGTATGGACAAAGGTCTATGAAAAGTGGTGAGAATTGAAGAAACAAAGAGCAATCATTTACAAAAACGATGAAAGTAATCAAACTTTGAGAGAAGTTTGGATAGAAGGGACCACAATAAAAAAAAGGAAGTAGAAATGTTAAATATAATGAAAAATAGTAAGAAAGTCTGCATAAAGACAAAAAAAAAATGAATACTTTATAAAAGCGGACAATAAGCTTCTTTTTCAATTAAATTTTAATTCCAAGCATGAAATTGAAAAAAATGATAACGCATGTAAGATAGAGACACATAAAAAAATTAAATAGCATTCACAAGAATAGATAAAAACTAATCTACTACAATTGCTAACATTTGCGACAAGTCAAGAAATTAAAAAAAAAAAAATACATAATACGCTATCAACGTACGTGTCCCTAGTTTTTATCGTTTTATTTCTTGGTCGAAAGTGATTTTTATTTTTGGCACGAAATCTTTTACAGAAATATTCCTTTTAAAAACACCAGCATCAACCTTTGTCTAAAGTAATGTGGGCTTCATCATAATTTTTTACGGAGGGACCCTTTTTATTGCAAATTTTCCTTTCCAATTAATTCTTTAGTAACATTACCGCCAGTCTGAGGGTCTCGCTGAGATTGAAGTGACATTTCGCCGCGAGAATAATGGCACTTCAGATGGGCTTAGCTCTGCAGAGCTATTTATTATTATTTTGATGAAGAGCGAATGGCGACGTATATAATCATATCGTATATGCATCTGTGACTCATTCGAGCGATATCCAGCTGCGAATAAGTAAATGTCGAGTTTATTTCGACGCTTCAAACGTTTTATCGATTTCCCTGCCTCTTCCGGAAATAATAAAACTGCTCTTTAAGAGTTAATTAATACGTGCAAATGGGTAATCAGTTTGACTGCACGCTCGACCGGAGCAATTATATATTGATTAAGTTTTCGAAACCTTTTCTGCTGACGGAATAATTAAGACATACCTGACGCAAATGGCTTATTTCGATACACAATGCAGAAGACTTGCGATGTATAAGTACGTCTCGGTTATATCGTTTTATATTTACCATCCTTAAAATATGCAAATGTATCTGCAAAGGAGATTGAATTTTATATTCGATGAATTATATAAATTCGAGATTTCGCTCCAAGAAAGTCTGCGATGTAGTATTTCGCGCACTTCTTCGGCAACAAAACTGCATATTCGACTAGAATATAGTAACATGACATTTTCAGATAATAAGTTCGTCGAAACTTTCGAAGCGTAATATTTCAACACTTAACGAACGAGAAATTGTGTACTAAGTGATTTTTTTTTATTCATATTGTTCTTTTCGAACGTTTTCCTAGAATTGTATTCCTTAAACTTATTTTGTGATTCAAGCTAAATGAAGTATATGAACTTGATAATTTTTCGATTCACTTAATCATCAAACTATATAGGGCCGCCAGTAATCAATCTATAGATTACGTCAAGATTTTTGGATCTGACTAATATAATACGAATTAACATTCCTAATGTTAGCAAGTTTTAAATCTTAAACTTTAGCTTTTTATTCCATTTTTCCTGAGCCTTTAAAACGATCTATCTGTGTTGTCGAACAATTGTCTAAAAATTGCATTTACATTTATACCAAGTTCACTAAAATACTTTAAAAATATATTAATCATTGATCGAGTTTTATAACAGAAGAGAATGAGAGTTGTTATTAAATAGTTGACTATATCTAAAACAGCTACATTAGCACAGGATAATTTTTCCATAGATGTTTTCTATCATTATATCTTTTTGTGTTTTGACACCCTCAGAACACATTCTTAAAGTTTCTCGGTATATCCAAGGATATCATGCATTTCATTTCGTGCGCTCAAATTTGCGACAAGACTTGTCGACGTTTCATGAATGCTATAGTGGACAGCAGACCGAAACGAAAGTAAGTAGACGAGAAAAAAGGTTAACATGACTATAGAATAGAACGGGAGAAATAAAGTTAGGAAGAGACTGAAAAGGAGATTAGGACACCTCAGTGAAGAATAAGCGACTCGGGGGTATGGCCAGAAGACAAACGAGCATTCCGATTATTCATCCGTTTATTCTCACCCCCTGTTGCCTCTGACGTCACAGCTCGATTTTCATTTTTAAACGAATACTGCATGTTAATTGATTTTGTGATTCGTGGTTATCCTCAGAGTTACGGCGGCGACGCTAATTTAATGCTTCGCTGAAATCGTTCCACTGCTCAGTCAGTTTATGAGACTATTTTCGTTAAGTAACACAAGACAATATCGAAATGATATTTATAAAATTAACGACAATTACGATTACGCGCATGCCGCACAAAAACGGTTATCGATTCTTTGATATTGCATACATAGGAACCGCAAAAGGGACCTCTGAAAAAACTTTGTTAGCGCGAATTGTTCGAAATACTTTTTAAATCGAATTTTGCAATTGATCTCTGCGAATTGCGATCGCGAAACTCGATGCAAATCCTCCCGTTTCGTTTCAATTGTTTTCATGTTTATACGGGTGACTTTTCGAAGTTAATCCCGTATTTTAGCCGCATTTATCGGCACGTTTGGCAGAGTAGAAATTTCGCGCAACGTGGGAGCAATTTCCGGCAGGATGGACCTTGGAAAAATATACATGTCGTCCAAAAATTTAATTTTCAACACTTTTTTTCGTTTTTATCTGACACTGCGTTCGTATCGTTTGGTATCATATTTATAATCAAGTTGGGATATTATTGTTTTTATTTATTTGTTTTTTTTTATGGGCAGAGTTCCGGTTAGTTTTCACTACATGTGCTAAAACTTATTAGTGTATCAGTCCAGCATTTCTATTTGTCGAATATTCGAATCTAAATTTCAGGACTTACGCCAAATCAGCTTGCATTGGGCAGCGTCAAAGATAAGTTTTAATGGCGCGGCGTATAGAGCGATAGTGTCAATAACGTTATGGATTTAACTAGTTTCACTTCAAGTCTAAAAGTTATTAAGTCAAGGTATTAACTCAGTTTAAAATCTAGCAAATATTAGTCGTCGTGTGAAAAATGTTAGCTTTTGCTTTATATGTTGGCTCAGGACAGCTATTTTTATTTTTAATTTTTATTCGGTTGCGATCCATTCTATAGCATTTGCTCTCGACTGGTTAATACATTTTCAGTATTGTCGTGCTAGGGACAAAAACAATGAATGTTTAACGCATTTAATGTTGTCGTAATGTTTACAGCAATGGTTCATAGTTATCCAAAGAGTTATACCTCATGAAATCACAAATAAAATTAGACACAATGTTCAACAAATGAGCAGGAAAAAGATCTTCTATAAACTATAATGTTACATGATCATAAATATCGGCAACAAATCTGAGTTATCTGTCTACTTTCCAGGCTTGATCAATTTTTTCTACATAAATATTATTTACAGAATTTTTTCAGCAATTACTTCGACCCGCACCGTAGGTCGGCACGAAGTATTGAATTTGTTATTCAATTTTCACCTGAGTTTGACGAAGATGAGATTACTCATAAAGGGTTTGAATTTTGAAAATCTCTCCGGATACTTTTTTCTATACGCTGTTTAGGTTAGGATATCGCATATGTAAAAAAAATTATATTTTATTATTTTCCAACATTGTCAATGATTATTGTCTGTTTTGTAAGTAGAATTGAAATTAAAAGAGACGAACAGAATTCTCTTTCTCAAAGAAATAAAGGATTCAATTGACAACAAATTTAGTCCAAATAAATATACAATTGAAAAGTTTTTTTACTTTCAGCGAGAATGCTGTCCATTCTTAGGTACAGTTCTTTTTCCTAGTGTTTCTTGTATAAAACACTACATCATTTTTTTGTATTATCATCGAAGGAAGTTTTGTTATAATGAAATTAATTTTGAGATTTTCCTAAAATAGACTTTCGAAAGTCTGACATAGTTGTTATTTTCAAAGTATTGTCGAATTTCCCGGTTTGCAAATTTTCTATAAAGCTTATCGTCATAAGTATTTTAAAGTATTTTTCATTGTATATTAGAAAAATATTATTGTATTATACGTTCTTTTTTTTTTTAGTATTCGTTAAGTATAGCGACTGATAAAAATTTGAAATATGCATGTTTCCATGTGATTAAAGTTTCTTGACTAACAATGTATAATTATTTAAGAGGAAACAATCATATCAGCACTTCCAAGGATTATTTTTAAACTATACGTAAATATGTAGAATCAATTGAAAATAAAAGGGAATAAATTATAATAAATTGAAATTCAGATATAGGGAATCAAAGTCAATATTATTGTTGTCTATTTTAGTATAGAAAAATAATTATAATTTATCTCCGATTTTATTACTATGATCATTTCCATCGTTTTGAAATGTTTTTATTACCTCCTTTCTGCTAAAGTATAGTTTTATGATAAGTATATCTTTGCCTTTCTTCTGTTAACTTCAGTTTTACTACTCCTGAATTATATTCCTTTGCTAGCTTGCAAATACAATTTTTTTATCATTTTCATCAGATGTATGTATTTTCCAAACCAACTCTAATCTTTTTTGATTTTGTAAAATTTTCGAAAATCCTTGACATTAATAAATGGTTTTAAATATAATAACGGTGGACGATGAATTGAATGATAAATAAAAGAACACTAGTCCTCTAATTTCAAGGAAAACTGACAAACTTTCCAGAATTATATTTTATAGAAAAAGAAAAAAAGAAAATAAAGAATAATTATATAGATACTGATAGAAAGAAGTAAAAGAATATTACGCTGTACGAAGCTACTGTTTGGAGTGCTAAAGTAATGAAACATCTTAAACGCAAAATTTATATCGGATCACATAAAATAGAATTTTAAAAATTAAAAAAAATATTGATGATCATAAAATCACAAATTAACGATTTTATGAAAATGAAGCAATTGTCCACAATTTCATTGGTTGAATGTATTAAAACATACAAAAATAACAGATTTGTAAACGTAGCAGTACAGTTAAAGCCTGTTGCAAATTATAAAGACATGTCACATCACGGAGTTCTTAAAAAAATATCGAAATTGCAATTTCTGCATGCAGCGAGTAATTAAAGAAGCACAAACTAATTTAAATCCTGCGTGTGATTATTATGCGATCGAAGTAAGCTGTAGAAAAGTTTTCGCATTGTGCGAGATGTTTTTTCATGGAAACGGTATAATAATAATAGGAAGTTACCTTTATCGAGTTCTGAGCTCAACGACTGTTAACGCGCGTTACGGTACCCTTGCAGCGCGACAATTATTGACGTGGAAGAAGACTATTAATTCCCCCCTTTTTCTCTGAAACAGCCGTTTTTCCGCACTCATCGGATTTTCGCTTTTCAGTATACAGGATCGATCGCTATAGTTTTACAGAGAGATCGAGAGAGCGGAGGAGGGGAGGGGAGAGAGAGAGAGATAGCAGAGTGGATCTTATTGAAACCCTTAATTTGCATAAGTTAACGATTACTCGTGGGGCGACCTTTATAACAGCGCGTCAGATTTTTTATGCGATAACCTACTGCCTACCTACTGCTATAGTCACATTTTCAAGGGAGATCAATGGCCTCTTGTTATATGTCCTTCAATGGCCCTACGAGTGATTTAATTCACGTAGCAAGCTCAAGGATATTGAAAACTCGTGTCGGGTCGTTGCTCCCTTGCCTCGCCGTGCCTCAAAAGTTGACGAATAAACACGTCACTATTGATACACAAAAGTACCGACGACGAAAGTATTTTTCTAAAATGAGAAACGAACGGAAGTACAACCATTTATCGTACTTACAATCTGAATAATCATTCGCGTAACTTATCAATATGCATCGCAGACTTCTATTCAGGCACGGACGCATTCGCTAATAGCTATCGAATATTCCACATTTTAATTGTATACTTCAATACCACAGCTCTATATATGGATAAAGTTGCAAGTGTTTTATTAATTGCCGTCGTCGTGATATCGCTTTTATTGACGTTTGTTATAATACATTGTGGGAAATACATATTTTCTGAGTTCAAGGGTCTGGGAGCCCTCGAGCAACCTGCGAAGGGATGTGTAAGGGTTTAATGTCTGGGGTAAACTGGGTGAAGTAATGTGATAAGAAGTCGTTGTGTCGAAATATGAAAATTAACGGTTTTTGAGGTCGCTGATTTATAATGAGACATCCAATTTTTTATATCAAAATGGCTGATCCAATATGGTGGAATTAAAAATCAAATAAGAAACTACGTATCCTAAAGATTTGATCGTTCTCGGAATTTTTTTTGCTGGTTTTTGCCTTTGCGGTTTTTGCTAAAACCAAAACAAACCAAACCTATACTGCCGCACCGTAAATCATGGTTTATGGACGTATGGTCAAATTTTAGGACTTAATTTATCCATTTCGGATCAACAAATTTTTATTCGATTACTTCATCCCGGAGCCATCATGATAAGAAACCCATTTCTAAACAAATATTTAATAATAATTCGAAAATCACTGCTCAAAGACTTTCTTGTTTTTTGATATTCCTCTTGCCCCGTCCACGCCGCCAGGCCGTTAAAAACGACATGTCGAAAAAGTGTCGAATTTGAAGATTCCTATTAATTTTTAGAATATCTCTCTAAACCGTTTTAAAGTGAAAATTGAACTACTCTATTACAACACAAAATTTTTCACTTCTTTTAGTGTGAAATTACATTACTTACAGAAGGAGTGCGATAATTTGCTTTGAATTATTTCTAAAGGAATTTTAACATTTTGCCAATAAAATTGTATATTTTAACATTGCGCATCTATGTTTTTATAATTGAATAGTTTACTAGTCTAAAAGTGAATTCTTTTATTGGTCACGATGCCAATAATTTATTCTTTGTTAATCGTTAGCTCAATTATTCTTCCAAAATGCAGAAAGGTATTATCTTTAACCAAGTAAAAGTTATCTGAAGCGACTACAATCTTTACGTCCGATTTGTATTGGTATACTAGACGGAAATGGATGATTATGTCACATTGAACGATGACATCATTTTCGTTGGTGGCCCTTGAAATCTTCAGTCATTTTGTAGTAGTAGTATTCGCCTTAAGAGTTATAAGTGGTTTTTATACTCGAATGCCTACCTCTGATTTTACCCCTCGGACTTTTAACTCTTATTAATATATATATACACATTAAGTTGTTAGTACCAGCATACTTTTACCACTTATTTATGTTACACTATATATAACGACGCTTGAAACATTGAAGTTCAACGAAAGTTGTGGAAATATATATTGTATTATATCAAAAATATTAAAGGGGGGTCTAAAGTAAAGCCGTTACTGACATATCCAAATTTATTCTAAACATTGTAAATTGTTACATAAGTTAGTTTTTTACAACTAATATAGCAGGTCAATCCAACTTGATACATTAAATTTAAATGATTTCATCATATTTTAATGCTTCTACCAGGCGCCATCTCGAAACATTTTTTTGTTTGTAAGAAATTCGCCAATAATATTTTAACTCAAATCGTTCAATAATAAAATAAAATAAAATAAAATCGCTGCCTTCATCGGTCACCATAAAAAATTAAAAGAATTACAAGAAGTATTTAAAAATGTTGAACCTGCTCGGCCCAGTTTTGAAACCATTTTCAGAAATAAGCTTAAAATATAAATTCCATACATGTAAAAATAATAATCATATTCATTTGAGATGTTCTAAAGGAGGAAAAAATAATCGTAACGTCACCCTGTAATCCATCAGCCTAGATTTTTAATCATTTAATTTTAGTTTATTTTTGAAGATGGCTTCAGAACTGGGCCGAAAACGTTCAAAATTATAAAATACTTCTTTTAATTCTTTTAATTTTTGTGGTGACCGATAAAGACCACGATTTTATTTTATTTTATTTTATTTTATTTTATTTTATTTTATTTTATTTTATTTTATTTTATTTTATTTTATTTTATTTTATTTTATTTTATTTTATTATTTTATTTTATTTTATTTTATTTTATTTTATTTTATTTTATTTTATTTTATTTTATTTTATTTCATTACATTATATACCATCGAGAAATAATTTTCAAATGTTTTTAATCAAATCGTTAAATATTTGCACCAATTAATATATAGTGACAAAATTTTAAAACTTTTAAAAATACACGAACTATCGGCACATCCCCCGAGTAGAATTTTGAGCGTTACACATTCTACCAGGGTCTGTTGGATGCTCGGCATAATTATAAGCGAAACTAGCAAATTAAAAAAATGCATTTAAAAAAGTAAAATCACTTGAAAAGTAAAGAAAGGAATTTAATTGGCATCGTTTTAATTTCAGACTATCAACCGCTGTGAATACCTAATTTTACGTTTCGTAGCGTTCGAAGAAACGGCGATTATTAATTGAAAATGAAGATTCATCGATATCCGAGCAGGCGAGGCCGCCGTCCGGAGAGGGACGCTAACGCCAATGATTAGAGGCGGCAATGACTTTTCAAATAAAAGGTATTTTGCAAGATAATGATAACCTTTGAATCTGGCGCAGAAAACTGGGAAATAATGGCGCGCCTCTTTTCCAAACAGTTTTCGAGATAATGCTACATGATTCCAAACGATATAAATCTGTGAAAGTGTAACGCTTTCGTTGATCAATTCCATAGATTAAAAAATACGTACTAATCTCATTTCTTGAGAAATGGAAGGGGCTCTATATAGTAATGTTTACAAGTGATATACACGTAAAAAAGTAATTCCAAATATACTACAGTTTATACAACCATTATATTGTTGCTTCAACAATACTTTTTTCAGTATAGATAAAAAATACATACAAGATGAATTTCGTGTTTTTTTTTTTTTTTATTTTATACTTAATTTATGTCGTAAATGAAAAATATGGCCTTCAAAATCGTGATTTTTTGCATAAGCATAAGCTCGAATGTCGGGGAAGACATTGTTTATTTCAACATTTTTTTAAATCTTGTTTTTATTGAGGAACAAAAGAATCAAAAACCTACCTAAATACATTGTACCATTTATGAAGAGGACCGAAACGTCTAATTTATTTATTTAGTAAAAGACTATTAAATTTCAATATTATAAAAAACTACGGCAGTTGTAAAACGAAAAGTTTTATTTTACATTCCATAGCACTTATAGAAAGACCAAAAATATAAAATAATATCCTAGTTGAATGTATGCTCAATGAAAATTATTGAAAAGTAACGAATATGCAACAACGAGAATGCTAAGCCTTTGTATTTCCACTATGTCCTCAATATTCATGCATCCGCGATAGGAGGAGGGAAAAGTATAGAACTAAAGTCTTGCTCGTTATGCCCAACCTCAGAATTCAAAATATGACTCTAATTGTAAAAAGCATTGTGTGATTATAATTTTAAGATATTTTGAAATCCAATAATTACCTAAAGTTCGAACATCCCTATGGATTTCTTAAGCCTTAGCTTATTTAGTTTGGCTAACATTTTGTACTATAGAACCATCACAACAAAATAATGTGGTTCACTAAACATGAAGAAATATTTAAACGGTGCATTTTCTGAATACAGAAAAGCGAGATGTAGCTGTATGGATGTAAACATTATTTGGACCGAAAGATATTTTCTAGAACACCTCCTGTCAAAAACTCGAATAAGTCGCTGTTTTTTTAAGCAGTAGTGTCTAAAAGTAGGAGAAATCATAAATATATATATACGGGCTTAGTTAACAGACACGAAATCCCTACAGGTTAACTCTTCTTTTACGATTTAGAAGAAAATGTCGATCTAACATGGAGGAAACTGTTATCATTTGCATGTAACCTAACCTTGGCCATGGAAGAAACTAAGTGCAGCTTTGACCGCTACTTAAGCTTAATATATATATATATGTATAGTAGATATATTCTTTGTTCCCATGTAGAATATTTAGACTGATTATAGGTGGTATAATCTTTTGACGTTTCGGTCTACTTCGAGACTCACCTTAATATTTTATTTAAAACTTGTAATTATTTGAAAATTGTTCATGTTTGTGAATATTGTTCCTTTTATTTAGTGTATGAATTATAAAAATAACTATATGTTACTGATTTAAATGTACGTTTTGAATTGATGGCAACTATATATAATCATTAAACAAGATAAAGAAGAATTTATACTTTAATTTTGTATATTCGTATTCACAAGAAAGGGATTCTTAAAACTAATTACGAGTAATCTTGGTAGAAAACTTCGCCCAGTCAGCGAACATGTAAAACGTATTTTATACCGCGACTCGCAGGCCGCGGTCATTGAGACGATCAGAAACTCTGCGCGGCTCGGTCAGGAACCTCTACCATTCCGAGTCTATAGACGCGGTATTTAGCGCATGCTTGGTGCAATTATTCGTATAGCAGCATGATTTGCGATTGATCGAAAACATCCTTCCAAAGTTTTCTTTTGCCTTGTTCATCTTTTATCGCTTTACGAATCTGATATTGTCTTCTATGTTCTGATGAAAAAATAAAAAGGTGAGTTGCGGCATTGCCGTTTGTTTTGCGAGATGTACGTAAGGAAAAAGTCCACGGGACAAAGGGCGTAATACATTGAAAACATATTTGGCAGTGATATACAAACTATAATCAATGACTGACCTAATTAATTAATTGATTATGCGAACAGGATTTCTTAGAAAAAAATAAAACAATATAAATGCCCAGTGGCTACCAGCCATGACGATCACTCCTTGCAAGCGAAGAGGAAATGTTTTTCCATGAAAAAACAGGAGGAGAAACACTAGTCGGTTGTGGGTGTCGTTGGCCCACGAGGAATTATGTCGAAAGCCGGAAACGTGGTCGATCCTCTCGCTCCTACTCGTCGGTTGTTGCACACAATTTCTTCTTAGCGACTCTATATACACGGAAATTGCTGAGGTTGTCCTTTCTCAGCGTCCTCCGTTACAGTTATCCTATAACCGTTTTTTCATGCCTTCCATCCTCACTGAACATGGGATCGCGGAACTCTCATGTGCGCGTACCCTTCGCCTTCGCGTGAACCCTAGCGAATCAGGGTCATTTACCGATTACTTGCCGAGACTGTACTCGAAGCCTCGTCCTAGTACGACTTCGGATAGGCCCGTTGTTCACCATTCCATACAGGCTCGTCATTACAGGTTCTTGCCAGCACTTTGTATCCTCAATACCTACCGATAGGTAAATAAAAGCAACATCCTCTTTTAATCTTAGCGATTTCCATTTGAAACAATCGATTTGAAATTATAATTTGTTTGTTTCGGGCATAATGATAATTCACGCGCGACCCTTCGGCCTGATTAAATGAATTACTCGAAAATTCTCTCGAGTTCTCATATAAAATATTGTTTATTGATCGCTGTCGTCGCTTCTACGTCGCGGATGCTCCCAGATGTTTTGCCTTTTTATCGAAAGCGCCGCGTTTTTTCATTCTTATACGAGCGTATGTGCGGCGTTAATAATTTATGTTCTGTTTTTCCGGTAAATTTAGTGAAGATTTTTTACAAGGAAACAACGGTGAACCTCGACAGGCTTCTGATGCGCGACGAAAGGAAACTAATGAAAAATCTATTGGCAAGTCTACCGGAAAACTCTTTATCGCTCGTTGTCTTTCCTTTTTTTTTTCATTTCGCGTTTTGGCATCCTTTTTCAAGACTTACGTACACTTCGTGTTTGTAATTCGTGTTGGTCTTATACTTCGAACATGTATGGACTCCACACTATCGATTTTAGAAAGTTCTGAAAAATCCTGGAGAATGTTATTTTCTATCTTCAGATTCAGATTCTTTCATTAAAAATTTCGACGACTTCTTGCAGGACGAATCTGCATAGAAAACGTTCTCGAGGTATCCAGAGAATTAATGTTAGAATAGATTTTTTAGATGTAAAATTCTACTTACCAGAATTACTATAGCATGAAAATTGGTTTGCAGACATACACGCGCATCCGGTAGATGTCCATTGGTACTTAAAACAGGGCGCATCAACAATTTACTGAAACAAATAGAAATGCACTGGTTATAAGGGAAAGAACGAATCACATTGGTTGATGTCACACGGGATTATGTGGTGTCTCTTAAGTGAAAAGTACCGAGGGTGTATGCAAATCGCTGAACCGAGCGTATCTAAACCGCCTCGTGGGAAGTTCGCCCCTGCGAGTTTCGGCAACAAGGCGATGATTATCTGGAACGATCGTCGCTTGCCCTCTTTCTTGATGACCGCTATTTCATCTGGCTGGCAAGGGTATTCCCCGCAAACCGGTTAATCTTTCATTTCATTTTTGGTCTCCATTCATTTTTGTGAAAACGAAACGTCTCTTCGCTTTATGCGACCTTTGTTTGCTCACTGTTCCGAGGCATCCAAAATGGCCTTCGAAATATTAAGAACAAAATATTTCCCTTCACTTGCAGATGTAATCCCATCTATAGACATCTAGCGAAGAACTGAGAGTCCGATGTTTTTGTCATTAGTATACCACAACTTCAATAGTCGAATGTTCGGAATAAATCTACAGTTACTATTATAAAGTTAGGAAATTTTATTTATGTGTGCCCTTAAGTCTTAACGGTAAAAAATTCTTGTTTACTATTAACTTGTTAAGGTTAAGGGAAACACAGCCTTGCTTTCACGAGATCGTCATGCGCGGAGTATCTCGTAGACATAACCTCTTTCTCTTTCTACTTATTCTTCTTCGTAAAGAAATTCTAAAATCGGCATATTTTCGGCAATTTGCCGGCGTGTTGTCGGAAAAAAGCGGACATAACCGCCGTTTTGCTATCTGGGTGGTTCGCTTGTTACCGTTTTTATCGTCTTATCATCATTCTCGCCTGTGTCAGCTGTGCAGCTGTCTTTATGGACTCCCTCTTCATCATATACAACCACGTCATTATATGTAGCTTCGTTGTCATGACCTTTTCCTGACCTTGATATTGCCGTTAATTTCTTTGTTATTGTTATTAACAAGGTATATGCACATTTATATTAATAAGGTAAATATGTACGTAAATATTATATCTTTAAGATTCTAAATGCTGGAGTGTGCAGTAATGCTGACAGAAATCACTGATATTTATCACTGATGATATATATCCCAGAACTGCGCTATGAACACATAGAACTTTCAATATAGATAGATGGCGTTGTGTTTTACTATTTAGAGGTTATGTTTTCGCAAACAAATAAGTGATGAAAACGTTGTTATTTTATAAAGCTATACAATAATAACGTTTCGGGGGGGGGGGGGGGGTTGTTTTCACATCTCCAATTTTAACGCTTCTCCAGGTCGGGGGTTTTTTTTTTGTTTTTTTTTTTTTTTTTATTATTTGTCGACAATATCCGGCATATCAATTTTCGGATTAGCATTCCATTAAAACGTCGATATGAAAACACGGAAATCTTTCATTCTATTACAAAGCGGACATTGCATTTCTGCATCAAATTTTGCAATCGCTCGTGTATAGATGGTGGTCGGGACTCTTTCGCGATTGGCTGGTTATTTGAAAAGTCGATGTCGCTTACGTTTTGAGGCATGTTTTGCGCCGTTTGTATTCGATACGCAAACAAGCGGTGGACGAAGGAAACTGGAGTGAAACTGCTGGAATGAGTCTTCGAAAATGCAGCGGTCGATCCTCTCGACCCTCTCATCGGTATGTACGTTCATGTATATAAACACACCTGTCTGTATGTGCGGCTCGTTTAAATCGGATCGCACGCAGACGTAAAAGGAATGATGAGCGCAAGGAAGAGCACACATCGCTTCCCGTTCACATGGCCATTACATATATGTTAATGAAATGTAGTCGAGTCAGCGCGTGTAGCCGGCGCATACATACACACACACACACACACACACACATATGTAAGTGTATATATATATCACGTATAGGAAAATTGACGTCGCATCCAAACACGCGGAAACGGATACGTGGAGGAATCGATGCGCGTGGTCACGCCGATGCACATATATACGAGTACAAGCATTTTCACCGGCATCAGATGAATCATGCACCGCGGTGCGCCACTTTTTCTCGCGATGCACAAGACGCGCGCTCCCCTCTGAATAAATAGCGTGTCCTTGAAATCGAATGTTTATTAGCTCCGATAACCAGGGCAAAAATGCGCATTCTCGAGCGAATTTCCTGGCGGCGCGCTTTGAAATTGTTTACTTACATCGTCGCCCGCGTCGGTGCGAAATCTCCCAAGAAAAAAAAACGCACATTAAACGCGCCGGTGACTCGCTGCAGTGCGGTTTGTTATAACATCGCGGCTCATAATCCGCTCTCGTCGACTAAACGATGAGATGCGTATCTTCATCGCTATAAATTATTTAATCAATTTCGTCCGCATTCATTTCGTGGCCGATGCGCGCGCCTTGCACATGGCGTTTCCAGGATATGTTACCGGAAATATCTACATTAAGCATTTATCTTTACGTACACGAATTTTCATCACACCATCACGCACCTTCGCCGAGGCACGACGCGACTGTGCATAACTTCAGGCACTCGCACCCAAAAGACACGGATGTATAACAGTGGATGTATACTGAATCAGATATTATTCAACCAATCTTCACTGAGAAAAATGGATCCTACTTATAAAAGTAGGTAGTAGAAATCGGTATAATATACCGAGCATCACATCGAATAACGTGTAGATATTAATGTTTAACATCTCGTGTTTTGTCATCACTCTACGCATATATATTAACGCATCTAGCCATTAAATATTCATATTGATGGACGATAATATAGAATTAAAAGAGAAAATACATAGTAAAAGAAAACAAATGGAAAATTAATTTATTAAAAAAAATAGATAATACAGTAGACATAAGATTTGAGACGTCATATTTACCACAACTTTATTTTTCGCTATTAAAATTTAAATAACTTTGAATTTTTTTGTTTACATTTATTGATTCGTCTCGTCGAACAATCGCCATTTAAACCCCTTATGTATAAATGAGAAACTAGAATACAGGCCTATTACTTTGCCATACAACATCATGGCATACCTTTTTAAAATGAGTGTTTACTTTTAATTGTTTTTAAATTTTACCAAAAAGCGCAATGTAATAAAATTAAATCAAAAATAAACGTAAATACATTATTAAGAACTTCTATTGATGAAAAGAATGTAATAAAAATAAAAAATGTGTACCTTATGAACGATGTTTTTAGTTCATATCCTATGATGAATTTTTAGGATGAGTATTTTTATGATGAACTAAAAACATAGTTCATTTTTTTGAAGAGGACTGTAATAAACGGTCAAAACGTTAATCAATGATTTCGTTGTTTTTTTTTAATTAGTCCAATTTCACCAAGATTTACTTACTAATAATTATTAACTATTAAATTCATTCCTGGCGGTTGAAAATTCAACATCCAAGATGGCGCTCGTGAAATGTGTCTTATCGAAATGAGGCCTAAAATTGTTGACAAAGGATTTAATAGTGAAGTGCAACCAATCGCTGCGGAGGTAAAATTGGTCAATTACAAAACAATTAATTTGGAGTGTATGAGAACATCGGACGGATGAAGCTAAAGTCGGGTCTTTAGCATTTCGCCGCGAGGTTGTAAGCTATGTTATTGTTCGCGGTGTAGTGGTAGTGGTCAGTGGTGGCAAAGTGATTCGAGGGAAGCAAAGCCTCGTTTCCACATGACCGGGTCAAGGATCGACGCGCCGTAGCCCAATGCTGGCATCAGCCGCGCATTTTTCTGCGTGCACGTTTTATTAAAAATGCATCGTTGGAACAGAAACATGATAAATTGCAAGTCGCGCCGGCCGACGTAAGAAGCTGCTGAAGGGATTCAGAACTCAAGTATAGTTGTAGGCTTGCGCCACTCCTACATTTCTACGTGGCCTATTTTCAAACTTTTAAACGAATTCTATTAATTTCTTTACGTAAAGGCTATCACATTATAATGAAATTATACAAATACTTATCATATAAAAGGATAAGGAAATTTGTCATTGAAAATAAGTCGAAGCAATTACCGTCAGAGGTAAAGCGTATCGCTAGTTTTCAAAAGCTTGCGATTCAAATCTCGACATCCCTGTAATCCTCACACCCGTCACCTATCTCTTTCATACTGTCCGTTTCGTGATGTGGTCCGAAAATGTGGTTAGGAAAATATTTTTTCCGCCGTTGCATAATATTATTTTAAAAATTAGCTGTTGTACGCATTGCGGAACATGTCGAATTTTGACAACGATTCCAGTGGTAGGTTTCGCATGTGAAAGGAAAGCAATTTCGCTGCCGTCGAAAAGTTCGAGATTCGATATTTGAAACTTTAACCTCGACCATGCGGACCACATATACATCATTCTCTTTCTTTCTTTCTTTTTCACTTATACATGGACAATTGCATATGATTGGGAGGCTTTGCCGTGACATTTCGGATCATCCTCAATGAATGTGCCTAAACTTCGGATCGTTCGCGTTGAACGAAAATTTTGGACAGCAAATTCTTTTATCTCTGGTTTTAAAAATCTAATAATGCTTTTCATGTCAATCACATATTCGCTATACGCACTATACGTCGTATGGTCGAAAATTTGAGATTCACCTTTATTACGAAAATAAATTATTTGTTTACAAATTTTCGTTCAACTTGAACGATCCGAACTTTAGGAACATTCAATGATTGCACACTGATCGTACGACTGGAAAATGGATTTCGCAATTCCGAGGAAATTAAGAAAATATAATAGCGCGTTAAAATTATTACTATACGGTCGTGAAATTAAATTATTTATATATTTAAATTGAGAAAATGATTTGTTAAGTACATAAAAATAAATATCTAGAAACAATGAAATGTTTTTTTATTTAAAATTTATTTTTATTATGTGAATATTGAACGAAATAAATGAGTTGCTCCATCAGGCATTAACTATTTTAAGTGTCCGTAGAGAAGTTACTAATGGGGATACGGTCACTAATTGGTACATTTAAAAAGTGAAAAAGTGATATTGAATATCTTCGAAAACAGTGCGACAAATTAAAAAATTGAATGCGTCAAATGTCAGAGTAAAACTTGACGAACTGTGCGATAGTAATCGATAATTGAAAAATATTTGAACCTCAATAGTAATGCTGATTACATTCGAAACGGGACTGTGGGTAGTTATTCTTGTTTTGGACTTATTATATTTTTGGACTAATTAAAATATCGTGTAACTTTCTACAAAGCTAAATAAACAACGAGCATTCGAGTTGTGTTCTTATTATCTTATCACACCTACTTACGAAATGATAAACAAACAATCTGTTTTGCAATTACAGTCTATAACTATGAAGTGGAAACTTATCAAGTGGCAGTTGTCGCAAGTAGTGCACCTCGATAATCGTTCACAAGTGCATTTCGTTACATTGCGGTCAGATTTCCCAAGCACACTGCGAATTACGTCTCACAAGGAATCCAAAATTGAGTTTTTCGTAGAACATGAGGATCGTTATTTTTTTAGCGTGCTGAACATAAAAGCTCATCGCACGCAGTACGCCCCTAACGCCGGACTATACTTTCCTCGTGATATAAAAACTTCAATTTAAAAGCGACCGACAAATTCAGTTATACGAAGCGTTCCATGTCCTTATACCATGTGCGTTTACGTAATACATGCATACATTCAAGTGAACCTTTTAATTCTTTGCAGAGGGCGTGGTTTCGCATTTTAGTTATCAGACGTAATTCTGATCCGCGCACGTTATATATGCGAGCATTGCACAAAAGCCCAAGTGCACCTCACGTAATAATCTTTCAGTGGCTACAGTTGCACTTCCTTTAATTTTGATTGTTTTAATTTTGAATAAATATATTGACTTTTTTTATAATTACTTCGACTGACGCAAGGCGGGCGAAGTATTGCATTTGTGGGCGCAAGATTTTCCGATTCTTTGATTGGTTATTGATTTTATTTCACAATGTGGATAGGTAATAGAAAAACCGGTTTTAAATACACAAGAATAGTTCAGGAATATTTGAGTTATCCTTGTAAGTGCAATCGTATGCATGTAAGTGAATAAAATTAATAAGTGAACATGTGTTTTAAACCAGAACACGCATTGATGGTTATAATTTTGTAAAGTGTCATTGTTGAGAAGGTTTATTTAATACTTAATCAATAACATTCAATGTTTTCATACGCGTCATTGACCTATATATTTTTAATGCTCGCATATTGTTTTCACATAGCATGCACGCTAGCTATTGTCCCTCGATCCTTTAGCTCGGCGATATTCATGTTAAAGAGTTAATTTCGGAAAACATGTATAGGTAATTGGCGGCCAACGAAAAGCATGAAAATCTTGCGAGAATTTACTCGACTTTTCTAATTTCATCGATTTATTCATCAAAATGACGATAAGTGAATTAAGGAGGTATAATTCCATTTTTGCGTAACATTTCATGGGAACCTCGACGTCGATCTTACAAGAGCTTTTTTTTCCATAGTCA
The DNA here is from genome assembly GCA_030522945.1 of Trichopria nigra. Classification (NCBI taxonomy): domain Eukaryota; kingdom Metazoa; phylum Arthropoda; class Insecta; order Hymenoptera; family Diapriidae; genus Trichopria; species Trichopria nigra. The sequence goes on from JAPYZR010003080.1 coordinate 55,173, forward strand.
ATACAATAAATAATTTTGTTCGACAAAGTTGTGCTATTACATAATTCGTAATTCGAATTTATTAATTGTCCTCACCGAGACATAATCATTCTTCTCAGTATTCGCACGCGTCTGCGTTGTTGACTTGTTAACGCGACACAATGGATTCAAAAGTGATCTTTAACCAAAATTTGTTTTTTTTTCCTGAATTTTATTATAGTTTATATTACAATATATTATGTAATTTTTGTTCTTATGTAAAAACCAACAATGTTTTAAAAGTCTAACTAGAGATCGAGACAGTCGATTTTTAGTTGACTATGAAAATGGTTCCTATATAAACTGCGATAACAACAATTCCACTGCATTCAGTCAATGCTACATGACGATCTGAACAAAATTTTAGAATACTTTAAATTTTATCTTTCGATGGATTATTTTAATTACAAATAATGATGACAATGACGATATATATTATTGAAAGTAGTAAAGAAAAGATATTGAAGAATTTTATGACGCGGTTATTAAATAATGAAAAAAAAATTGATGAATAATTATGATCACGAGGAGAATGTTATTTTTGTATTTATTTCATATCCAATCAAATTGTATGTTTTGTGATAAAATTTGTCAACACGAAAACGGAGTAAAATGCTTTTTGAAATCAATTTGAAATGCAAAATGCTTTTAAACGAGCTTTTAAAATACGAAATGCAAAATCGGTATTTTAAATGCTTTTTCGAAATATAAAATGATTTTTCATTTTTATTTTCTTTTTCAGCAATATATAGGAAAATTCAATTAAATATCAATTTGTTAATGCACCTGTAAATAGTACTGCAAATTATTTTGTAAAATTGCGTTATATATACATATTATTTAACAATTATAAAAGGAAATATTTTTTCGATTGCTTTCTGCTTTCTCATTTTCAAGTAAACCACTTCGAAACTTGATTATGGTTTAAATTTTCAAAGTATAGATAGGCTCAAAACTATTGAATTGGAAACAGCAGGCATTTCGCATTTTCAAAGAAATCTAATACGAAAATACACTCACCTCTCTTTCCAGAGTTCAAAGGGCGCTGTACGTGGCAACAGAATATTTGAGGCGTTTTTATACCGTTCAAGAATAAATACATCTGCACAATGTGGCGTTTTTCGTGTGCGCATGCTGCGATTCACTCGTGTCCAGAAGTCGATTTTCATACAAACACTAACGTAAATGTACAATATTAAATATATGCAATTCTTTTCACTTACAAATGATAAACAAGTAAGAAATTAAAAATTATAAAATGGCATTTTACATTTGTTAATTTTTCATATCACTTCCAAAACAATTTATATAAATAAATAATAATTGTTACTAGTAAAATAATGTAATTGTTAAATAAAGTTTCTAAACAAAAGTGTGAAATATTTCACTCTAAGAAATTTAGAGAGTAGAGATATCTCGACGTCTAATTGGTCAATTTTAGAAAACTGATGATCTTCATATTATTTTTTCCGCAAATGTGGAGTCATTTTATCTTTCTTTTTTTGATACTAAATTCATAAAGTTAAGCGTGATACTGTTTTTTAGCCTTCTCCCCATTATTTTAGTACGAATACATCCCAAAAACTAACCATCAGATATACGTTGAGCCAACTTACAACTATATAGTCCACGTGCATTTTTTATATATCTATTTTCGTTCGTGAGCAATAGAGTAGTACTGTACGTACGTACAAGATCACTGACAGATTTTATTTTTTCATTTTTAGGTCCAGTATGATGAAAAAACATATGATCATTTTCGTTTCGAGTGACCAAATTCGCAATACTTCGATCCAAGTAATTTGTCTATTTATACCCTATTATAATTGCCATACTGCTGTGATAATGTTGGCGATATATATATATCTATTAATTGGGTATATATATATATATATATATATATGTGTACCTATTAAAATATTTCGAAAGATCTACAGTTTACCGCATTTGAAAATATATTTGTTATATCGGGAGTTCCAAAACCGATGGTTAATAATGCAAGGGGTGATTCTTCGCATAATTTTAAGCAAATAAAGAAGTCTGGTAGCACAATTTTATCCGATTGATAGTTTAAATATATCTAAATATTTTAGTTTGGCCCTTGCTGCCAATTTAGATAAATTGCGATGAGGGGCCATCAAGAAACATTTGGTATCCCATCGATTCATCTGATGACCTCTCGTGGCAGTGTCTTTGAATAGCTCTCAAGCGGCAACCGAAAAAATTTCGTTATAATTAAACTATAACAATCGGATCAAAGTTTGGTTCAAAAGTTTTTTTGTTTAAAACTGTGGAAAGCATTACTTACCCCTCGTAATATTATCCGGCAGGGGTCGGGGCTAAATGATTAATGAAAGAAAGAAGGGTAGTGGCCTCTGAAATTTGAAGATTAGATATTATTTTTATAAAAAACTAATATGTATGGTTAAAGTAATATTTTCATTCTAATAGGCGTGAAATCGTACTCACTTCATCGTGAATGAAAAGTTCTCCAGTATAATGTTTTATTCGCTGACGACTGTTGAGTTTCAGTAAACATTGAATGGAGTAAACATCCAATGAGGAGACTTGTAAGAATCCCATTACCCATCTGATATAGAGTTGAGCTGATTCGAACTGTTTTCACGCAGCATAATCATTATTAAACTGTTTCGATGCATACTTTTGTTTAGAGTGGATTTCCCAGAATGTCGACAATATATTAGCCGCGTCGCGATTGAGAATATGTCCATTACAAAAAGATAATCTCGAAGTCATTCGCTAGTAACGATTTCAGGCTAATCTTAAATTTTATCCATCTGGATGAGTAAATATAAACACTTAGTCAGTTTTAGAGTCTTCCATCACATACCAATGTCCGAGCATTTTTATATAATTGTGCAGTCATATATACGACACAAAACATTAAGAATGATTGACAATAAGTATTTTTAATCACTGAAAATAAACTGCGAAAACTCTAGTGGATGAAAGGTAGCAGATTTTATCCTTTAATTTCATTATTCGACTGAAATGTCATCAGAGAAATGAGCTCTGTTGTTCGGTTCTTAAAGATTATATTTTCAGTATATTTAGAATATATTTTTAGAAATGCATTGACGAAGAAACGGCGTGACTTTAATATAAAATGTATCCTCTTATACCGGCATTATATAAATGATATAAATTGCATTAAAAACCTTCGTGACGTCTTTCCAATATATTTTAACTTTACGTGTTAATTAAATATTTCAAAATAGGAATACAGAAAGGTGGAAGTGTCATAAATAATTTACGATAAAAATACCTAAGAATAATTCTAAAAATCTTAATTTTTATTTTTTTTTTTTTTTTATAAAAAGAAACCTTTCGCGCAATAAAATCAAATAACGTCTCATTTTTCTACATAAAAAATTTTAATATTAACAGAATGGATCTCTATCGAACCGCGTGGTATCTTTTTTCAACCCTAGCTATCGCGAGTTTATGATAATGAATCGATAAGAACACAAAAATGCCCTGTCACTTTTTTTAAGCTGAAATTTTAAACGAAAGATAAACATCTGTTGTCTGGTATAGCTATTGAATACATTAGAAACATTCTCTTTTTACGAATAATGTAGATGTGATTAAACTAAACAAAAAAAGTTTTTTATATGTTTTATCTAATAATTTTCAAAGTGTATATGTGGTGGATAATCCATTTTAGGTTTGTTTTTTAAATTAAATTAAATTAATACTTACTAAATGAAAAAAAAACTCCAACCAGATTAAAAATTCCATCAAAATCAGATGTTGACAAAAATCAATATTGATCCATTTAACAAAAATTAACAACATATGCTAAAAAACGTTGAAAACTTATAGGTTAAGTCAAAACATGGAAAAAGGAGAAAAGTTGATAAATATATATGAAAAAAAACAAAATTAATAAAAATATCGATGCAGAACAAAGTAAAAATAATCATAATAATAAACCTATATGATAAAAGAAAAAAGTATATATTAAAAAAGAAACAAGTTTAGATAAAAGAATAAAGTTTAGATAAAAAAAAAGCACCATCAAAAATGTACATTATTCAAAAAAATAAAGCCACATTTTTTACAATCGACACTGTCGTCGGTATTTATTAACCAATATAAGAAAAAATAATGACCAAGCAATACTTGTGCTTTAAAGTTGTACACAAGGAATGAGAAATTGTTGATTTGTAAATCTAAACGGACAATCCCTAGTAGAAATTTGTCCATTTTTTTCTTACACTATCCATTTCGCCTATACCTTTAACATGGTAAATATCTAAATTGTCTAAGAATTGGCTAAGAATCATTTCTACTAGGGATGAACCTAAAGTTATAAAAATAACGCAGAGACCAAATAATGGGTAGTTATTGTTCTACCCCGTGTATTGGCATTTGATTTCTATTAAGCAAATCGAGGATTATTACCGAAATCGAATATCAACAATGTATTTTCGGACTGACAAATAATTGTAAAAATCGTATATGCTGCTCAAATACGACATAATTTCGACAAATTCAGTTACGTCCTTATTGCTTTTCAGATATATCGGTTTTTTCTTTTAAATAGATGAGCTTTAAATTAGTCACGGTGACCTAAAAAATGTTTTTATTCAACCCGAAATATTATTTTTAGATTAATGAAAGTTCATGGACTAATTTTTTGCGCGACTCTGCAATCGCGAATATTGGACGAATTACGTAAATACAGGTTCATTATCAGTTCGAAATGTCGTTAAAAGTTTGGTAAGTTTCCGGTACTTTGATTATATCTATTGAAATATTAATTCTGTAAGTAGACAATGATTATTTTGTAATTATTTTTATTAAATATGTCACGATAAATTTTTTCAATATATTTATTCGTTTTTAGCGCCTTCTTGCATATTAGTACAATTTTAAACGGTATAATTTGTCATAAAAATATGACATAATGTGATTTGTTCATTTTGAAGTAAAAAGTCATGTACAATAAATTTATTCGATTACTTCTTTAAAGATTTATGCTTCTTTAAAGAAGGCCAACTAAAACGATATTTGATATAATTGAACTAAATTTTGGTACTTGATTTTTTTGCTTGAGAATGTGCGAATAATCACCCTGTGTATTATTGTTAATTAATTGTGGAGCAACATGTATATCCGCAACATAGTTAGACTCCCATATTTCCAAAGTTCTAAAATAATTCCCTTAATTAAATTTCGAATTATGTATATATATATATATATATGGCCATTTTTCATTGTCTGTAATATAATGTAATATAACGTAATATAATGAACAAAAACTCGTCGAAATTATTTCAAATTCATTTGTGGAAATAAGAAAATACTTCGGAATTTCAGGGGAAAAAGTTTCGAAAATACCATCAAGCCAGTGTCTTACGAGGATGCTTACAATTGAGACAACTACGGCGAACCGTCTTATTATAATGCTGGTCCGAGTCTTATATTTCCGTTCCGTTTCGTTTCTCCGAGTTAGCCTCGGGAATTAAAGCAGATTCATGGAGAAATGGCGAATGCTATGTACATAATACTGCAAAGCAGATATGGGCCCGGTGGAACGTAAAATTACTGGTACAAGGTTTTCTTCAAAATCTTAGGTGGAAAAACATATTGGAATTACACGCATCTTGCGAACGGCTTACGAGCGTTACGATCAATTATGCCGTAATTTGCTGCGCGACTATTGGATCAATTTTAATACTCTTATATCTTAAAAATTATTTCCTGGAAAGAATAAACTTAATCATGAGGTCGGTATTGCGTTAGTATTTGTCTTCATATTGGTAAGCAGTGAATAATCGTTTCACGCAACGAATCAAAGTGAAATTTAAATTCGTCAATGATGAAATCGTCAATGGCAATTACACATTTCGTCCACACAACACGTACAATAATTACTGTAAGTGTGATGATAATGGGAAATCAATGAAAATGATAATGATAATGACAATGATAATGGCAATAAAAATGATAATAACAATAACAATAACAATGACGACAATGCCGCGATTGTCGACAGTGACGACCAATCAGCGTAGTTTTTTTTAAATGTATATGTACGTTTCTAAACTACCTATATATGAATTTGAAAAAACTGTTATTCAATAAAAAGATAATTAAAAAGTTAATTTCACATTTTTATATAAAACACTTTCACACTTGCCACACGTGGGTGAAAGTTTTGCTTGAAGCACAGTGTATAAAAAACATACATTTTTTAAGAATCGGTTTATGAACGTATGTTCATGTATGTGGAATAAAGAGTGTATGTAGAACGACGGCTTTTCTATACAGAGATTGAAAAAGTACCTATTATTCTAATAACTGATATAAATTACATTTTTTAAGTCAACCGTCAATTTTAGAATTCTCAAATGGACAAAACCGATTTGCACTGCTTTTTATTCTCAAATGCATGTGAACAAAATGATTTCCGTAGGTATACATTACAGGTGAAAAAATCGCAATGCGTCGTGCGGTGTATCATGAACTCGCTCAGTCCCTTTCATATAAAAATTATAAAAGTTGAGAGAAACATTAGATAAAGAAAAAAATGTATAAAATTGAAAATAGACGAAAATCAATAGACTAAAGAAATAATTAAATGTTGACAAATAAGAGGAAAACTTATGACATAAATGACAAAATTAGAAACCCCATGCTTTATGTGAAATCCATGAAAATGTAATTATGTTCCTGAAGTTCGGATCGTTCAATTTGAGCGAAAATTTCAAAAAACAAATTATTATTATTTTTTTTTTTGAAATTACAATGAATTTTGAATTTTCAAGGATACCACATAGTGCGTATAGCGAATATACGTTATTGATATTTTAAGGTATTTTTACGAGATTTTTAAATCCAGAGATAAAAGAATTTGTTGTTCAAAATTTTCGTTCAACTTGAATCCGAACTTCAGGCACATAAAATGTATTAAAATAATGCATAATATTTAAAGAAAATATACTAAAATCGAAACATTAAAATTCAACACTAACTGAGTTCAGAACAACGTATAAAACACATCGAGATAATAAGTAGAAAACAGACAAAATTGAAATAGAATAGTATTAACTAAAGTTGGCAAAAATTAAGAATATCGATAAAAATAAACTATTGATGAACTTAGTAAAGGGTTTCATTAAATGAAGCTGACAAATAACTCAAAATGACGTCAATTGTATGTAAAATCGATAAACCCTGCAAATATCAACGCAGTCATCCTTAAAAATGAAATAATGAAAGATATGTAATAGTTGATATAGAATATAGAAATACAATAACAAAACGAAAATTACAAACAGGAATTTTTGACCATCTTGTCCAAGGGGATGAATAATTGAACAATATTTTTAATCACGCATTCAATAAAAACAAGTATTGGAACAAATGCGAGAACAAGTAATCGAAGTCGGCACGTCACGCCATTATGTACAGTGCTTTTTGATAAACATGAGTTTGGGAAGTGGTCTTTGTGAATCGACCGTTAATAAGCTGTGGGTAGTTGTTCTGTTCTGCCCCGTTTTCCATGTCCAAATTTGCGAGTCGAGCCCCGCCTCGGTTCCCAGCCTACAAGGACAAGGGGGGGTCACGCGGGGTTTCCACTTCTGGTACTTTTTTATCGTTATCTCTCTATCTAGGTACTGGACCCTACCTCGCGCACACAGGGGTGAATTAAGGGAAGGAAGAATTCGAAAATCTCGAATGCGCGTTGCGCGAGCGAACCGTCCCATCTGTGTCGTTGTCGCCGTGTGCTCCGTGTGACGCGCAACCCGCTCAAAATTTCATCCGAAACATCGATCCGCGTCTTCCCCTTTTTTGCTTCTTCATCCCTGCTCCGGTCTGCGGGGGGTAAGGGGGTGTAGTCGGGATTTTCGCTTTCAAAGACAGCGTGCCGGATTAAAAATGATGCCAAAATAATTCTTTTTTTGCACAGGCGCACGTGCAGCACGAGCTCGACACGGGGTTCCATATACACACATACATGCATATATATGTATATATATGCATATATATATATGTATATTTGTATATTTGCGTGTGTGTGTGTGTGTGTGTGTGTGTGTGTGTGTGTGTGTGTGCGCGCGTGTACGCGTACACGGAGAGTACGAAACATACAAACTTTTTTTCCAACGATCAAACTCCATCGACATGACGCGTCGAGATCGCGAAGGGGAATTCACCCCACAGTTCGCCTTCCGATATCTCTAGGCGACTAATTTGCTTATTGTTAACGCCGGCAAGCGTGATCGAAAGTTTAAATTAAATATTCAAATGAGGATTCACCGAATTCAAATTCGGTTTCCGTAAAGTAGGTTTGCGCACGTGAAACGCGCGTGCCATGCCCCCAAGCGAATATTCATTCCCCGTGGCACTAATAAATTCGGTTTATTGTAAAAATGCGCGTGTATATACATACATATGTACATACATATATTCTCGAAACTAGTGAATGCGCCTTTGTGTCGATGAACCCGAAGCCAACAGCTGATTCTCTACGAAATATATTTTTTAAGTGATTCCTCCACGATTATCTATCATTTGTTCAATTATGTATGCACGTGCAATAAGGAGAACATTTTCTTGAATATTTTACTACGCCGGAGTTGCGTATTTTTCTCAATGACGAGTAATAAATCAACTGAACCGAACGGGAAAAAGTGTCCTTATTATAATTTCACCATACCAGCCGGATACCGGAGGACTGGCTTTCATTATTATTGTAATTTTTCGGTATAATTTATTGCGCTTTTAAACATTTTCTTACAGATGTCGATTGCCGTCATCATAATGGATGAGAACCGCCGTTTACGGGCTTTTTGTGGACCGCTCACAAATCAAAGTCATGTCAATAAACTTTATTCAAACAGTTTTTTTCCGTATTTCAAGCATTGACTTAAAATAAATATGAATATGAATAACGCCTCGCAAAAACGATATCGCAATGAACAACGAGGGACCATTTTCAGTATGTTTCTTTGAAACGAGCTTCTTTATTCTCATACGTATTTTCCATAAATTTGAATTGGTAAAAATGAGTAAAAAATAGTCCGTTAATAATAAATAATAAACTATGCTAAAATTGGATTGATCAGTGGTAAAAGGTGACTATAATTAGTAAATCTGTAGTGTTGCATGAATTAATAATGGCAAAAGGTTTATGTAATTCCGTACGATTAACGTAATGAATTATTTTGAAATTTCTCTCTAGAGAGAGAGTGAAAATTGAGCCAGCCACCCTTCAAAATTCAAAATTTTCATACTGTAGAGTGATATTTCTTTCTATTTCGGAGTGAGTCGTCGAATTTACACTGGAATTAAATTTCCCTCTTTTAAAATAGTGGCTCAATTTCCAGTCTTTGTAGAGTGAAGTTCCACTCCAAAAAATGTAGAGATCAGATTTATATAGTAACCTTTTAAAAATGTCTAGTTATAATTCTTTGGTCAAAAAGTCTAATCTCTTAATTTCATGGAGTGAAAATGTGAACACTATTCCTAGTAAAAAGTAAAAGACTGAATGGCCAAATTTGGATTAAAAGGAATTCAAATGTATACAAAAGATTCCTTTTTTGCCAAAATAAAAAAAAAACGAATAATGAACAACAAATTCATTTTTTGTACAAACCGTTTTATATACATATATTATGAAAATTTTCGTTTCATATTTTTTTAATATTTATATTTATATATGTTTTTATTTGTCTGTCTCAATATATTGAAACCCAATATATCCAAACAATAACAATGACTTGTCACAATCAATGATTAATTTTCAAATCTGGAGTAGTTGATGCTGAAAAGTTCGTTATGTACGCCAATGTACTGAATAATCATTCGATTCAACATTTATCCAGATCGAAAAATAATTAGGGATGACGGTTATTGTACGAAAATGAAAAATATAAAGTTTCCTGCTTTTACGAGTATGGAAAATATACCGAGCACGCATTTCGAATAACGTCCGCGAGTGTATCGAGGGAAATTGAAATATGCAAAATTTATGGATTTTTACGATTATGTAAAATGCGGAGATTGCAGTGTTTGCATTTTGCATGTTCTAAATTTTATAAACAAATAACTTTATGTGAAATTTCGCATTCTAATCATTTTTCAAAGTAATGATCATTTTTTTAAATTGCTCGTGTAAAGTCACGATAAAAATTATCGAAAATACCAAATGGCACTGGAAAATCATGAATAATCATGGAACGATAAGGGAAATCATGAAACTATATTACAACAGTGGAAACAGTTCTGCGAAAACATATATAATCATGTAGAAAATTTGAAAAAAATATAAAAATTTTGAAACGTTTTAAAAACAAAATTGAATTGTTTCGTTTTGTTTGGGCGAGTTTAACAAATCTTATTTCAAAGATAACGTATTGTTGTTGAATATCTCAAACAAAATCCATCGAATGAACTACAGATTAATATGATATATAATATCACAAACGAACGCGTTCGCGTTAAATGCGTTTTCAGATTTATATATAATATATATGTGACAAGTTCATTTTATTGCATCGCGAAGGTAACAATGATAATTACGAATTATGTGACGCAAAATACAGTACACAATTACATATGCGCTTTTCATTTATAATGCGGTTGTTATTGGTAATAAACCTGTGCGTTTAATCCGAGCAACAATTCGGAACATCGCGCTGTAAATTTTGCACCGAAAATTTTAATGACAAAATTAACATTGTCCCGACTCATTTTTCAATTTTATCGTATATATTCCGCGACGCGACGAGCTGTTGTAGGGTATGATCCGAATTTCACAATTTAAAATCCCCACGATGCCCGCGTATATACCCTATATACGTGGAGGCTCGTGAATATATATATATATATAACTTAAAAGCAATTTTTCATCAAGGCAATAATGAAAACCGAGTCATATCATACCACGCCTGAAGAGTTTATTTCAAAACAGTGTGTGTACGTGTGCATGTTTTTTGTAACCCTGTCAACTAAAACGTATATAGAAATGAAAACGCGGTGTGGAGAAAAAAGCATTTTTTCCAATTATTTTAAGATCGCTATCGTCCGTAATGTTTAAATCGAAAACGGGGAATATTCGAAAAGCTCATTGTGGGATCTGCATATTGAAACTGAAATTCAGAGACGAAATTCCCCTCCCTCCGAGGAATATATATCGAATCCCCCGACCAGGCCGGTATATTCCCCTCCCCGCTCCCTACCCCTTCGCCGACAACCTTCTTCCGCCGATATCGCACACCAGCTCACCCTCCCATATACCTACCCACCTTTATGTTTTTTACCTATACCTACTCACGTATTCGCGCACGTGCACAACTAGCAATTGCGGAGATAGGGTGTAGGCAAAATCCAAACATTTCTGTAAATTAAAATGCGTCTATATTTTTTAACTGCTGATTCACCGACAGAGTATCTAAAGGGAATATCAAAGAATATATATTCTTCAATTATAATTAAGAGTAATTTAATAAAGGATGATAACGTTCTTTGACAAAGGACAAATTAATATTTAATTATAATAATAATTATTTATTGATACTTAGTTTGGTTTTGTATAAAAAAGGCTTGTATACCGAATGACTTTTCAAAACGAGCAAAGCAAAAAAATGATAGACAATGTAACGAATAAAATAGTATAGTAGAATGGTTGAAATCTACTTTCTTGATTTGAATGCAATAAATTACTTATCATTCGTGTGATAATTTAAAGATTTTACTTTTTAGTAGTAAAAATATGACTACGCTAGAAAAGGAGGCCAGTTCATAACTATTTTTTTGTTCTCCATTACTTTTAGCGTAGAGGCCAGAAAAAATGGCCATGAACTGTCATCATTTTCTACTATGGTAACTATTATAGTAAAACCATAAATAAAAGTAGAGGGGCTTCGGCCGTAACTACTCCTTGTTTATTTATTTATAATCCTTCATCCAAACTATGCGTACTATATACATAAGGAATTTAAATTTAACGCTTCTGTAGATTTCATGTTACTTGTAATATGCTGAAAACTCCGCCCTCCCTATATTAGTAGATTAGTAATCCCGTTCAAAGTGGGGAGTATTTTTTCCCTTTCCATTATGCCTCATTTCGAGATTTTTTATTTTTAACTTTGAAATTAAAATAAGAGTTTCCGTAAATCATTGAGTAATGAACTGTGATGAAATACATAATAAATTTGACGTAATTGGTGCCCGTCCCTCAACGCCCCATTTTGAAATTTTACATTTTTGGTACTGACTTTGTAATAGGTGGTTTCACGAAAACTGTCGAGTGTTTCAATTGCTAGAAATTATGTATACATATACGTACATACACTGACGTTTTTCGTCCAATCAAATTGAAAGATGGTAATAATTAAAATATAGGCATAGTTTGCGATTAATGAACGTTTTTTTTTTTAATCGACCGAGTAGTAGAAAATGAATGAGAAAAATTAATAACATGAATCTTTGATAGTCGCATGATGAGTCAGGATTTAAATACGCGCTTAATTATCTGACTTAGAATTACGAACAATTAGTAAAAATTCCACTAATTTCGATTATAGTTGACACTAATTAGTAGTAATTCTTATGGGAAAATATCGTAAATTACACCATATATACAGTATAATACACACGCACACAATCGAATGGCACATCGACGAGTGCTCCGATCTATTCCATTATTGATAATCCCTTAACAATATTTCGGCGTACCTGCGCTGCGGTGAGTAGTTGAAGTTTTGAAAATGTTCTTTTTCGAGTTTTATACATAAAAATATTAGAAATAACCATTGTAATTAACGCACGTGAATCTAATTTAATTTAGTATAATTATAATTTATTTCGCAAATTATATTCAAGACCAAAATGAAAAAGATTAGTTTTGGTATAATTATGATCATAAATAACTTGAATAGCTAGGTGCGTACAATCATTGAGTCCCGAATCAGGACAATCTGGCGAAGCCTCTAATTTTAATTGATTTTGTCGCGCGTATTTCTTGAGTCCTTGAACTATTTTTAAAATAATACACGACATTTTTATCCAGAGTTCAACGACGAATATTATGATAAAAAGGTTTTGATGGATTTTAAAAGCATTTTATTATTTTGGTTTGTAAACTAATTGATTAGTGTATAACGTTTTAATAATTTTAGTAACAATCAATTTATTGTTACTAAATTACTTAAAAATTTGACATTGTTACAGATATATGTTATCCAGTATAATTTTACATCCATCTACTTTTAACTTTTTTAATGACAATGATTAAATGAAGGATTGCATATCGGTGCAAGAACAAATTAAAAATGTTTTTTTTTTTAATTATTATTATTATTATTAGGCCTATATCTGATTAATATATTTCATGTTAAGACAATGCTTACAGTGACGTATAAGAAAACAGTGTTTTACATGAAACGTAATGTTTTTGTTGTAGTAAACGCAAGGAGTATAGTGGCCATGAGGAAGATTAATTCATTCACGCCAGGCGTATCTTATTCGAAGTAGGTGGTTAAAAGCAGTCGAATGAATAATGCAAATTCAAAATATTCTATATTTAATATTCTATTGTATTGCACACATCTTTTATTCTACATTTTGTTGACAATACATCTTCTTTCGTATATATTTTGTTTGAGTAGATTTCATTTTTCGCACGAATGTAAATGCACCAGGAACTTTTCGATATAATTAAGAATTTATTTTTATACAGAGAAATCGCAATTTATGAAAATTCAAATCCTTGAAGTTTCAAGCAATGGTAACGCAGATATCTTTTGGTGACAATCGTGTTTTTGGCGATAGAAAGTCGAATATGAAAGTATCGGACTGTTCAATTAGAAATGTACCTCTTCGTGTTGTGTTGGGTTACGTTTCAAATCATTTCAAGTTTTAAAGTATACGTGATATTCATTGCAGTTGCGATGTGCTTCCTGCAGAGTCCAATCATTTGTAATGCACGTCATTTACTCTACATTTTCTATACATGAGATTTAGAAATTTCTTATTAGTGTTTTATAAATTTTATTTTATTTTCAATGTGGATCCTTCAGTAAATTGTTGCTTTTTCTTGCGTGTTGATCGTAACTTTAGAAATTTAATTTCAATAGATTTATGATAAATGTTCTATATATAAAAGCAAAATTAATTCTTGACAAGCATATATAGACGAGAATCAGAATTAGTGTCATTGACTAACTTGAAGATGAATATTTTTTAAATCTTTTATCAATTCATAGTTATTTATCATAAACTTAATATTATTAATTTTTATTCATATAACTAATTATTATATATATATATAATACGCGCGCTTTTAATATTAAATAAAAATAAATAAAAAATTTTATTAACTTAGATTTAAGTCATTTGTTTTAATAACAATTTTAATTACGACATTCAATTAATAAAAAGTGAATTAATAAGCTGTAAAAAGATAGTCACAAATTTTATTTTTGTCTGTGTTGTAAGCAATTAATAAGGTCCAAAATGATCTCGGACAAGTGAGGAGTTTGTAACACGTGCGAAGAGAGTTTCGAACGATATTGCGACTTTATGCATATTGCGTGTAAAAGTGTCACTTAACGAATAAAAAATTAGGTCCTTAAAGCTAGCAAACTAAAGTCAGCAAAACCAATCGAAACTATGTGGGACATTTGTTGCTTTTTTGTTGCTAATATGTTGGCCTATTGCCGATTTTGTTGCTCCAGTATTTTAAAAAAAATCGCTAGTGTGTAAAAACGTATATAGACGCATATAATCAAAAACCATGTACCAATCACTGACTATTGCAAAATCATATGCGTGCGTAAAAATTCGGCAAAAAGCACAATTGGGGTAAACACTTAAGCAACAATTACTTTCTTAAAGCATGCTGGTGTAACTTATTCTAGAGACCTGTGCGAATATTATCTATATAATATGGATTGGTTTTGCTGGCCAGCAAACCGGAAGTAGGCGATCAAACTTAAAAAAGAGTAAATGTTTTAAAAATAACGATCTATAGGGCGACAAATATTTGAGCAACAAATTATTATGATGGTGTATCTTATTCTAGAGACCTCTACGATTATTTCCCATACAATATCGATTGGTTTTGCTGACTAGCAAACCGGAAATGGGCGATCAAATTATCAGCATCTTTTTTAATTATCGGTATGTAATGCGATATACCAGTCCGTCTGTATTGGTCTTCCACTATTCCTAATAATTGAAACACCTAATTTTCTCTTCTTAAAGTTGCTGGTATATCGCTCATTGTCGTCGTGTAGTTGTCCGGATAAATGTAAATTCCGAATAGTAATATTCTGCCTAAAAAATGTAAATAATTTTCATTATTAGTAATAATTTCAGTTTTTGTATATATAACCATGTTTTTGTGCATATTTTTAAAGCTATTTGTAATTAGCTTTAAAAATAATTTATAATTTTAAATCTACAATAAAATCGATACGAATCATCGAATGTTCGCTCACATTTAGTGCTATGATTTTATTACAATCTAATCGTTTTTCTATTTTTTTGTTATTATCCCCTCCGAAAAATTCATGTAGAACCTGATTCTACAAAAACATATAGTACACTATAGATATGTAATTTTTTATTAAGAAGTGATTAAAAATATGTGAACTTTAATTTCAACGTGTTCAATTAATAAATACGTAATTTTTAATAGAATAATGTTCAATCGTACAGCAGTACGTATTTTTAATGATTTTTTTAACCAAAAAATGAAATTTCTATAGTGTTCTATGTCTTATTTGAACCAGGTTCTGTGGTATTTTTCCGACAGCGATAATGTTCTACATAATTTGCCGTGTTGATAAGTACCTAATTTTTCGACTTTTGACGTTGCTGGGTGCCCATAGTTTTCCGTACTGCAGACGTTTACTCCGGTCCCAGCCATACGCAATACATCCGCGATGTTTCGGATCTGCGTCTCTGAATTAGGACGATTGGTAGGGATGTAGTCCTTATGCACTCATTGGTGCATATTTTGGTTTCTGTTATACTTGCATAATCGTTGATTACAAAATTGTGCGCACAAATTAAATACTTTGCCAGTGTGCGGAGGGCGAAGTTGTGGAAATGGACGTTTTCAGAATATTACAAATAACACGAAATCAATGGTTGCGGTTGAGTAAACTCATATTGTAGATTAAACTATAAAAACGTTATAAAGTTTACGAAAGATGGACTGAGCGGCCGTAGGCCGCAGTCGCGAAGTATATTGAATTATGGAGGCCCGTAGGGCCGAATCAAGACAATCTTGCGAGCGAAGCGAGCCGGGGGTCCAGGGGGCACAGCTCCTTGGTGGGGTGTGCGGCCAAAGGCCGCAGGGGCGAAGCCCCTAGTTTTGTTCTGAATTTCAATTTGTTTGTAGAACTTTTTCACCAGCCTCTATTTTCGACAAGTATAAGTTTCAATAAATTTCGATATCGAAAATTCGAAAAAAGTTCCAAAACTCCGATTAGAATTTGCTCCAAGATGTAAAAACTTTTGGTCGCTTTTTCGTCTCTGATACAATAATCATATTTTCGAAGTCCTTTAAGCCGAATTTTCTGATACGCTGTTTTGATTTTGATACGCTGTTTCAAAAAATTGGTCCAGATGTATATGGATGAATTTCGTCTGCTCGCCGAAGGGCGCTGCGGTAACGAATACACGGTGACGATGCAGACTTCCGGCGCGTGGAGTACACGTGCATGTGCACACGCTCCGAAAAGCGGAGGCTCGTATATACATACATCTATGCGCGCTCGATCGTGAGATTCTCGAAATTCGATGACGTATGTAGGCGGCGGCGCGGTGGCGGTTTTAGCGTTGGACTGGGGGAAGCAGAATGGGTAATGCCCAATACCCATAGGCACACGCGCGCGTCTAAAATCTCGCGGAAATGAAATTTCGCCCGAGACAGGCGCGGCATCGATCCGCTCCTTTTTTCCTCGCGCGCTCTGTCTTCCATACCCCGCGTCTCCCCTCGTCGTCGGATTCGTTCGATGAATCGAGCGGCACACCGGTGGCGGGGCAGCGAAAAAAAATCGAGAAAAAGTAGAACGCGTTTCTTCGCGGGAGATGATGGATTCGGCCTGCGAAGAGCATAAGAACCTGAGACTTTCGCGAAAAGTCAAAGCGAGCGGAAGAAGAACACTGACCGTCGGGCTTCAGTTGCGGCGGCATAGCGCCGGGATGCGTCGTTGGCCCCTTGGATCGCTGCAGGAAGTGTCGGGGATGTCGCCTCTTTGACCGACGAGCGTGTATACACGCGTCTCCGCGCGCCAGGGTGAGAAATCGGCGGAGGTGAATCGACAGGGTAGGTGTCGGGCGCCGGGAGTCGGAGATGGAGGGGCGGGGGGGGGGGGGGCGACGCATACCTGCACGCGGTCGCACGATGGCGGCGATTGTCGAAACGAGGTTCGTAAGACGCTGTGAAAAAATGTTGGATGTATTTATGGCGTTATTTCCGCCAGCCTACCCGTCCTCTTTCACCATCCCGCATCATACCCTTTCTACTGCCGTGTGTATCTCTCGACCTCCCCCTCCGCGCGATTCCCTTTTTCTTCCGCCACTCCTCCCGCGCGCCTACCCTCCCGTGTGCTCTTCTTTCTCTCTCTTATCTTTCGCGGAGCTTCCTCCCCTTTCCCGGCGGCGAGTCTCAGATCCCCTTCGACGCCGCCGACGCTACCTCGCGATTATCGCCGTCCCCTCCGCGAATTTGCCCCACCCGCGCTCGCGCCTCCTCCCCCTGCCCCCCGCCTCCACCCCTCCTCGAGGAACCCCCCACTGGGGCAATCGCCGCTCGGCCGCTCATTCCCCGTCCCTTGCTCGTCGTGCCGTTTCGCCGTTTCCTCGCTACTTCTCCTCGCGTCGCGTCCCACCCGCGCGCGGCGCCACTTTAATGTTATATTAATAAAAAGCAACAATCAATATCTTCCCCGTAAAAAATGTTAATCTATAACACAGCGAATTCCTAAGGAAAGCAACCGAGTCGGAGGGCAGACGGAAACGAGACAGTGTCGCGCACGGTATACCCTCGGTGTAGTCTCGTGCGAATTCGAGTGTCCCGGACCCTCTCGACACCGCCGCATCTAGTCATCGCTCCTCCACTTCGCGCTAACACCGCTCATCACCGATCACCCGCGTCCCTTGCCGCCTTCGATTTAGTCGATTCTCGTCTTCTTCAAAGCGATCGTACTCGGACTTCCGCGCCATCACCGCATTACCACCCGCCAAGTTCCGCTCCGTGATCTCCCGTCGTCTCTCTGCCGCGACTCTCTCTTCTTCCTCCCCCTCCTCCTTCTCTTCCGCTCCTTAACCGCCATGCTCGTCGTTACTCTTTCTCTCTCTCTCTCTCTCTCCCTCTCTCTCTCTCACTCTGCCCCTGAATAGTCCAGCCCCGTTTTCCGTCTCCGTCGCACTCGTTCGCCGTGGCCGGCTCCCTATATACCTGACCGTGGTCCGTGGTGCGACCATCCCCCTTTCCGCTCCTAGCTCCTCTCGCACCACACCTCGTGTGTGTTCGCGACTCTACTTACTTCCTCCTCGTGCGTTATCTCGATCCCATAACGGAGCGTCGATCGTTACGTGTGCGGTTGGTTCTCTTATCGAGTTCTCAGACTGTCAAGATCAAGGATGTGTTTATACGAGAGAGAGGCGCCTTGGGCATTCGCTGCTGTTGTGATTGCGCGACTGATCGGTATGCCAAATGCCACTACACATGACACACGATGCATTGACTTTTCGCCCCCCTCCCCTCCCCTCCCACTCCGCATCCTATTTCCGCGAATTTCGTCGTTGCGGCGATTCGCCATGTTTTGTTTTGATGGAGCCGACCGATATGGGATATCGCATTTTTTCACGATAACGCGTATACTTTTATCAGCTGAAAATGCAAATACGAACGTCGAGCGCCGCGCAGTATAACGCCGGCGTATAGTAGAATTATTGGAAAATTGTTAAAGCCGATTGCGATGGCCGTTTTTTTCGACGATTTTCCGGTAGCGCCGAAGAAAGCAATTTCGAAGCATGGGCCGATGTCGCCGCGGAGATGATCGGTCGGAAAGAACGCGCGGGTGGTCGCCGACATGGGAACGTCGTCGTTGGGGCGGTAACGTAGGGGGACGGCGCGGGCGAACGAACCAATGTTATTGTTGTCAATTATGACATAGGACACCCGAGATAGCCAGCCAGCAATTGGCTACATCTCTGTGCATTTCGCGCGTCGTGCGTGCTCCTGACAGCTCGTGATTTAGTTCTGGATCCATACGTCATCGCGATCCCGACTCGTACACGTGTCATTGACACGCGGGGGCCGCCGCCGCCACCGCCGCCGCCGTCGACGTCGAGCTAAAATTATCCTCCGTTGTCTCTTTACTTTTTCAGCGCGGTTGTTTTTTTTTTTGCATTTATTTTTGTTTTTTTTTTCTCTGTCTCCGTCCACCGACAACACCGCGAAAACTGTCGGCGCGTCCTCCGCGTGTGACGATTCTGGTTAATCGTCGATTGCAGAGTTTAACGTTGAATCCATATCGTTTTGACTGAAGGGTATACGCTCGTCATCACCGCTAGGATTAAAAGTAACAATTGACATGCGAATATGTTACATATATGGAAGCGTTTCAGTTGCACGGTGGCGAACAGAACTTTAACGAAGAATAATTATGTTTTACCGGGTATATATACTAGTTGATGTTTCAAGGGTAAATTGTCATGTAAAGGATTGTCTTGATCATTCTGAAGTGAAAATTTCCAGTCCGACAATCGTAAACTCCAAAACGTACGGATGAAAAAATTGAATTTCAAAATGCTATCCAATTTGCGGCTTCAACGCGAAAAATTAAATTTAAATACACCCCCAAAATGTATAATCCCTGAAACACATTATATAACGTGGTCGCGCACTACTTGCGCATTGGAAACTAACCAACGCAAATATATTAACGTATGAAAAATAGAACACGACGTGGACTAATTTTTTTTTTTTTTTTTTTTTTTACTAATTTTTTTTTTTTTTTTTTTTTTTCAATTTCCGTATTCGTGATAAGTAAAGAGGAAATACCAATTTATGCAAATCTTAGAAAATGAAGCATCCAGCATTATTATTTGATGTTCATCATTTGCGCTCGATAAAATTATGAAAAATCTATTAGCATGTATAGTGATTATGCGTTCACGCCTTCGTGGGTTTCGAATATTTCAAATAATAACGGGGACCAATATTCGGCCATTACAATGAGCACAATACGTGACATTTTTTATCGGAACTAGAAGATGAGTTGAAAATTATTTTATAATCACTTTCAAAGTAGTTTTGCCATTTTTGAGGCGTGTTTTTTGATATGAAACATCACACATTCTGCTAAAACATAAAAACGCAAAAAAAATTACAATAAAAGAGACTCTGAAATTTTACTTGAAAATGCAGATAAAAAAATGAATGAAAAACCATTAAATAATCTTAGTGAGAATATGAAATCACCTGACTTACCATTGTTCAACGGTTTAACGGTAACGGCAACTAAAAAAATATTACAATCTAAAACCAAGGCTGGAAGTTATTAACTGTGTAAATGCATTTGCATCATAAACCTATCGTGGGTATTAGGATTGTTCTCAATGTACAAAAACGTTCTTGCACACAATTAAGTCGATGAACTTGTGTTATTTAATACAATTATCGCGGTCACAGAAAAAGAGGGAAAAATCGCTCTTCTCCCATCATGCGATTGTTTACAGCGCAGAGAAAGAAAATAACCTCCATACCGCGTATAGCATGCAAGTATGTATGTATATAAGCTACATCAGGGACGAAAGGCGAAGTGATTCCTGGAGGAGCGTATTCTCATGCGCCGCGCGCGCATGATGAGCGATTACAAAAAAGAGCCGACCTCCTATAGCTGGGTTTCTTCCGTTCGGGAAAAAGAGGACGGTATAGACATAGACGACGTCTCCGAGACGGAGGTGGACGGCAAGAAATGAACGCGAGCGAGATGCACAGAGCCAAACGTAGGCGGAGCGAGCGTGCGACAAAGGGAGAGAGAGAGAGAGAGAAACAGAAACAGTGACGGGTAGGGGCAGATTACACGATCCTGCAAATTTCTTTGCGCGACTCGATTTCACGAAAGTTTTTTACCGCCTTAGAAAGCGTTCGCGCACTTACATTTGCAAAGTTTTAACAAGTATTTTTCATTAAAATCCCGCCCAGAACGATTCGCGAGCTAATTAGTCCACGGGTCATTAGTTTTTATTTAATAATCCCCTTTCAGGCAATGGACTAATTACAAAACTCATTACAGCGCCTTCGGACAGATGAATCGCTAAGAAAAATTGTTGTAGAAATGCAAAAGCTTAATTACCGTTATCGTGAGCGCAGGCATCACCTCGTTCGTTCCTCGACGAGCTTCCGAGTTTTGCCGTGTCGGTGTGTATATAGTGCTATATGGATGATTTTCAATCGGTCTCGCTCCTTTTCTCTATTTTCCTATTTGTTAGGCTTATACATGCTTATACATGCGCGGAAAGGGTCCAATTTTTCCTGATTGTATTTTATTTGTGCTCCAAATTCAGGCCGTAGCTTATGGTTTTCCATAGTGGTCCCAAAGTAGACGGTGATCGAAAATGGCCTTTACCTAGACCGCATATCTTGTAAAAGGCTCAAAGATGGCGAATTTTATCTCAGCACCTGAAGAGCGAAGCAAATTATGCTGGCACCTTAAGGTGATACTATATAGACGACTTATAGTATATAGGCACAATTTGGTAATTCTTTAGTAGGGGTTACAAAATCACCTAATTTTGATACTACAATCAAAGTCAACAGCCCGGAGTCCTATTTGAATTGAATTTGA